>JAOWBL010033930.1:0-28714 GCA_028564865.1 Zenarchopterus dispar
TGCAGCTGCCCCGCTCCGCCCGGGCAGCTCACCTCCAGGTGTGTCCGGCCAGCGTGGTGTGTTGCTCCATGGAGTGGCTCCGCTGGCCGACTGATGACACAAACCCGCACGGCTTTCAAGCCCTGCAGAACGCTGTGTTGAAGGACGGCGAAGCACAAGGGGAAGCTCTAGATGTTGCCATGGCAATGGTTGACCAGTCAGACCTTTACAGACGCCTCAAAATGAAGCCTCTCTACCCAGAGTTGATGGAGGAGGAAGAGGAGCAGGAGAAGGAGGAGGAGGAGGAATTAAAAGATGAGATGAAGGAGGAGACAGCAGTAGGAGGGGTTGGCAATGATGTTCCACACCTAGATACCAGTGAAGGTTGGTCATAGTCCTGCTTTTGGACAAACTGATAAAATCCATCTCCTCTGGAGCTCTAGAGAAAAAGGGAAGTGGTGTCAGGGTTCCGATTCTTCTTCACGTAAACATCCTAACGACATCTTAGTCTGATTCTAACTTCAACCTTGTGGTGTCATTTTTTTTCTTCAGAACCTCCTAAAAGCAGCGTGTTTGAGGATAACATTGTAGAAGAAACCTTACTGAAAAACGTGGGAACACGTCCAGTCATCAACAAAGAGAAATACGACATATGTGAGATGATGTTCAGCATGGAGAGAGGCGGCTGTGCAGCTGCTCAGGAAAACCTAGAGAATCCAAAATGTGACAAGAAGGGAAAGAGCCACGGTGAAAGACTCCCAAAAGAGGCGGAAAATCAGGACAGGACCAATGCAGAAAACAAAAACACTGAGGGACAAAGTTCTGCTGTGGACAAGAACTGCCCTCCGCATGACACAAGTAAGACCGGGCAGGCCCCGTGGCAGGAGGGGGTTCTGGAGCGCCTCGGACAGGAGCTCACCCCGCAGGAGTACAACATGTACGTGGTGCATCATGGACGCATGCTGCTTGCTTTTGGGCAAATCGAGGCCTGTACCCCGAGGGAAAAAGATTTTGTTTACGGCAGCCTGGAGCCTATTCCAGTGCAGACACTGCGATCTTTCAAGGTGATGCCTTCAAATGACCCTTGGAGTATTGGATCATCTACACTCTACACTCTTCTTGAGTTGTCTTATAGTATCATGTGTTTCTTCCTGTAAGGTCCCTGAAAGCTATCACTACAGGCGAAGGGTTCACCTGTATGACACGGCTTCTCGAGCACAGACTGAACGTCGCGGTGTTGACACATCTGACCTCGGAGTCAGCGAGGACACCTGGTTCAGGGACGAAGCAGAAACCACCCTGCTGGGCTACGCTGAAATGGCAGTCATGGGTCACAAGGTATGAAGGACAGGAGAAACTATGAGAAACTACAGCAGATAATCAGTGACTCACGAATGTCCTTGCAGATCAGCGAGACAAAGGGAGCAGATGGACTCTACGTAGACGTGGGAACACAAACGCACTCTTTCCCCTCGGCTCCGTTTAAAGCAAAGACGACGCTGGCCGAGGTGATGGCAGACAGACCGCTGAAGCTTCATCTGCAGCTGCAGGCAGAGAGCGTGAACAGCAGAAACAACAGAGCCAGCTGTGTGTTCACCTTCCTCTGCGGTCACACCTTCCACCGCAGAGAGTTCTCCACACACTTCAGGTGTCCGGCTGAGCCCGAATGAACTCCTGCATTAAAGCGATAAATGCTGATTTGCCTTCGAGAGCTCGATATTTAGCAAATTCCAAACAGCCGCTCTTGCGGAAATGTTGGCGAGAAGACAATTATTTTTTTTCTTAAATGTATACAGTACCTCTAAAATACTTATATGCACTATTTAGTTGTGCAATTAATGCATAAACTGTCACCCCTTTCCAGGAATGTGCACAGTGACATCCAGACGTGTTTGAGTGGATGGTTCGAACAGAGATGCCCTCTTGCGTATCTGGGATGCAACTACAGCCAGAAGAGGTTTCAGCCCTCCACGCTTACGGCAACTGTCACCTACGAGTGAGCACTTCTCACACTAATAAATCGACACTCCAGTGACCGGGTCTGGAATTGTCTTGAATGAATTTTGTTGATGTAGATTAACAGAAATGCAGCTTCAATCAAAAGGTAATGGTGGCCGGGGTAAGAGGGGAATGGACTCTGGTAAAGAACCTGAATGTTCCTGGTAACAAGAAACATGCCAATGTTTGAAACCTCATAAAACTACCTTGGACCCCCACTCATGGAAACATAACTTTCTCATTCCAGAAACAGGGGGGAAAAAAACCCCAAATTTTTTCACTAATAATTTGAGCTTTTGCCTTTATCGGAACACATGATCAAGTTAAGACAAATTACCCTTATCTTTCTCAGCTGAGTCACAGTGACAAAAAAAATTATAACCATTTCTCTCTTTTTCTACCTGTCAGTCAGCAGCTGAAGTGTTTCAATCTGCGTCCGACTGTTGAGCCCTCTGGTCAGAGGAAGAGTGGAGGTCGAGCTGAAGGAGGGGAGGACTCTCTGAGCTCGCTGCCCTACGAGGTGCTGTGCCACATGGCCAGCTTCCTGGACAGTCTGTCCCTGTCCCAGCTGGCTCTGGTGTCCCGGCTCATGAGGCAGGTGTGCTCCTCTCAGCTGCAAGAGAGAGGGATGGTCACGCTCCGCTGGGAGAGGAAGGCCTACACCCGACGAGGAACCAAGTGGAGCGCCAAGCCTGTGAGACTTGTAGTCTGTACTAGATCATGCAATCCATCGTAAACTGCTACCTTTCCCGCATCGTGAGTCTAATCCTGTTTCTCTCAAGGTGTGGGAGTTCAGCCGTTTGTTCTCGTCAGTGGATTCATGGCACATGGCAGACGTTCCTCCTATTTCTGCTCATCTAAAAGTCTGCCCTTTCTACCAGACTTTTACACGCAGCGAGCCGGTTCCCCTCCTCAGCATGAGTGAGAAACAAGGCAGCGGCCAGAGAAATCCAAGCCTTGTCAACCATTTTAAAGAAAAAAGATGGAAACAGTAAAATACAGACTTTCCAAACAGTTTAGTCGCCATGCTGAATCAAATGTGTATTACAACACAAGACCCATAAAAGATGCCACAAATATAACTGTACAGTGTCCTCGAGTTCATGATTGCCTCAGCTATCTATGTAGTGCCTGTTGTTTTCAGTGTTATTTATATGACGTGGATCTCTTTATTAATGGATAGACTTTCCATTAATAAAGAGTCTTTGCTGACTTTGCAGCAAATAAATCAAACTGAAGCTGAAGCAGTTTTTCATTACTATGATTCAGACTTCTTTAGAGACTTGCAGCAACCACTGTCTGTGCTGTGGGATGTCATACATGCACTAACACACACCAGATGTTCACTTTCTTGTTGCTCTGAGGCTCATCACCAACCTTACTGTACTGACATGTTTTTATTTCCAAAACTTGAACTAGTCTGATTCTGTCTTTCTCACTGGCCTCCATGCTCCAAAAAAAAAAAAAAAAAGCTACTTATTAAGTTCCCAAAACAAAATGTGTTTGTTCAGTTTTTCACAGAAGTATAAATCAGTGAGATAATATGATATTAAAATATGTATCCTCCACTTGGAATTGACTGTAAAAACCACTTGAGGCTGAGGAAGCAGGTCTCACTAAATGACACTGAGTAAATTTTAAGTGGTTAAGAGAAAATAACACCTGGTTTAGGTTAAACCACAGCTGTTGCTCCTTGTTAGTTGGTGCATCACTTCCACTTTGAACAGATGACATGAAAGACCTGGTTTCAACTGTATATTAAATGCTGTTTAGAATTCATGAAGCATTTAAGATGTTTATTGCACTGAAAGTAAAGAAGTTTCCTTCTGCTAGCTTTTTAAGATGGTTTGATGGATTTTCTTCTTTTCTTTTGGCACCTTCCCTCAGTGGGTTTTCGGTGACAGCTTCTCAGTGAAAATGCCACTTCTATCTTAGGATAAAGGAAACAGGAAGGAATATCCCTGCCAAAAAAAACCAAAAACGTTATCTAATCACATATTAAAGAGCAGTCATAAAACCTTCCTCTGATCTAAATTAAAGTACAGAGCCTGGATATCAGCCCATGATCATGATACGTTTTACTGGAGAAACCGTGGCTGTGTTCAAATGTTAAATGTTTCTGGATCTAATCTTTTTTTTTTCTTTTTAAGTAATAAATAGTTAATACCTGCCTTGCTGGCAGCAGTTGGTACCATCTTGAAGCCCCGCCTCCTTTTACTCCTGCTGCTTGGTGACACCAATAACTCCTCATACCAGGTGACACTAATAACCCCTCATATCGGGCTGCTTTGTTGCGAAAGCAGCACCGCGGACTGCGCGTAAAATCTTAAGGTGAACAGGAGGTTATTCCGCCTCAGGTATGCTGCAGGACTCATTGAAAAAGGCAGACACCGGAACGACTCGCCTCTTGGAAACGAACATCGCTTTGCAAACCCATCCGGCTCTTTTGTGTTCTGCATTGCTGCTGCATCGAAGACAGAGATAGACCTCCAGCCAGGCCACGCGGAGATCCATGAGAGACGCTTTGGAGAGGAAACCGCTTCAACATCACGGGAGGCCACGGTCAGTGATGCTGCTGGTGCGGCTCGAAAATGACAACCCTGCAGGAATCAGAAAGGTTATAAATGGGATGATGCGAGACAGAGTACCTAATCGGTGTCATGACAACGCACGAGTAGTGTGATACCGCAGTAAGCCCTGAACGGTAACAATGAGCGGACCTTATTACGCGTTTATGAAATATATAAACAATATTGTCTGTTTGCAGTAGAAACGGATCTCAGTGTCAATGCTCTGTTGTATTATTCGTGCTCCAAGTTGAGCTCGTATCTTTTTAAGAAATCCATCCACCACCATCTGCGCTCAGGTTGTGCTGGGGGTGCAGCGATGGATGCGGGGAGGCTGGAGCAGCAGGTGGCCAGTGTGGAGAGGGGCATCGCCTTCCTGAAGAAGGAGCACCTGGTCATGTTGACAGGTCTGCAGCTGGAGATCACACACCTGAAGAGGCGCTGCCACGGTCAGTCATGCTTCCCTTCTGCTCTTAACCTTGTAATGCTCTCTGCTGCCCTGTCTTACCTTCTCCTGTCTTACCTTCTCATGTTTTACCTTCTCCTGGCTTACCTTCTCCTGTCTTACCTTCTCCTGTCTGTCTTACCTTCTCCTGTCTTACCTTCTCCTGTCTTACCTTCTCCTGTCTTACCTTCTCCTGTGTGCAGAGCTGAGTTGTGAACTGGACTCAAGGTTTCCTGACAGAAACACAGCAGGTGAGAAAATCCAATATTAGCGATATCTGGCTATATTTAATTTATTTTAAGGGCTTGATGGATGGATCAATCATCCTTTTTCAGACCTTGCGTGGTTTTGTAAAAGGGACATAGTCTCCATACCTAAAGGAGAGGTAAAAATTGTAAAAGGTCCTTTGTGCTGCTTTAATGTTCCTGTGGCCTCCTCCGGACTTATACAAGACAAGATTTGTAAAAGCACGTCTGATTTTTACCTGTCACTCAAAATAAAATAATACTCTGATTACACAGATTTCTGCATATGTATTTCAGGTTTTGGTGGTTGCACTTCTCATTTACTTTCAGTAGGATGACATCTTACTTCATGTGTATTAATCCATTTATTAGTTTATGTGCTTCAAAACCAAAAGGATCAATCAAAAACCAAAATGACAGTGAAAATGTCCTCTGTGGAGCATGACTTTCCAAGAAGGAATCATATTTTCTGATTTGGAAATACAAAACCAGCCATTTACCCATCTGAACCCATTTAAATCCAGTGTCTGGATGCCTGCCCGTTTCCCCAGCATTCTATCATGCAAACAAAACAAATAATCCTAATTTCCATTTCCAATTTACGGTTTAGAAAAAAAGTTTTTTTTTCTTTCTTCCATTCTGCTGTTGAGCATATGTGGAAGTCAGTTATCCAGTTTACAGTCCACCCATGTCAAAGTTGTTCACAGAAACTCCATGTGTGTGAGCGCATACCTGTACATGTAGCTGTATGTGATATAAACGTGTTCACTTGTTTGTCAGGGGAAGAAGCTGAGCTTGCAGCACGCTGTGAGGCAGCAGAGCGTCTGCTGGAGCATCAGCAATGCATAATGGTCGCTGCACGTGGGGAGCTGCGGGCTGGCCGGGCGCGAGCGTCAGCGCTCGGCAGGAGTCTCAGGGAGGAGGAGCGACGTTTCCTGGAGGAGCTGAAGCGTCGCAGTCACAAGATCACGCTTCTGAACAGAGAGCTTCAGCGGCAAAACGTCACCACGATGACTCTCTACCACGAGCTGCACACTGCACGGTTAAAACTTTTCCAGCAGCGCCAGAGTGCAGGATCTGCTGCAGACACGGAACAGGAAGCCGGAGGAAAGGAGGAAGAAGAGGAGGATCAGGTGGGTGAAGATGGTGAGGGGGAAGTTGAAGATGGAGAGGAGGAGGACGAGGAGGAGGAGGAAGAGGAGGGGGCCTCGGACTGGCTCCTGTCTCCACCTGCTCCCGCCTCTCCTTCCCAACCAGACGTGAAACACAAGAGGTATGTCAGCGTGAGGGAGGAGAGGGTCAGAGCCTGCGTCCCGCGGGAGAGAGTGACATCACCACAGAGGCCACACCCCATGCCTGACCCCGCCCTCTTCTTGGTGCCGCTTAGATACCGCCTTCTTCGTTTGAGTCAACCCGTGAGATCCCAGGATGGAGAGGGTGTGGAGGATGAGTGGGAGGATATAGAGGACATCAGGGTACACAGGAGGGTGGACATGGGGGCAGGAGAGGGAGAAACTGCCCTGTGATGATGGAGATGTTCAGATGAGACTGAACTTTGTTACCCTGTTACTGTTTAGTCCAGAAAGTGAGTTAGATAACGATAGTTTCACGGGAGTGTGATCAGACGTACATGTAGATGCATTAAGTGAATTTATCACACTGATGGTGCCACATGCACTTTGAAAGTGGGAAGAGATGAGGTAAAAAAAAAAGGTTGATTAATTATACAAATGGCTTTGGTTTTAACACTGTTGATCACAGCTTTAGCCTTCAAATAGCAGCACCCTCACTATACTGTTCAAAGTGGCTGCTTTTTCACTGCTTTTGCTGTTTTCCAGGTTCAGAGGTCATTGTAGAAGGGTTAGGGGCATTTTGTATGATTTGCACTTTATTAAACTCATGCAATGTGCCTAATGGCAAAAAAAAGGAAGACAAAATTTCTATTGCCATGTCGTCTGTTTTTTGTGTTTTTATAAAGTGCACTAACTCACCACACTGATATGAGAATAATTAATCTATCTACTCCAGTATTTCTTAAGCTTTTATGACACTCAAACTGTACATTGTTGTTGGTTTTTATGTTTCTATTCCTATAAATCAGTTGGGTGGTAATGAAGTCTTAAAAAGGTGGAGGATGCAAATAACGACGCAAAAACTTGTAAAATCAAAATCCCGGGCTCATTATTGTTTAGTGGTTAATTCAATTATACAACATAACAAAAAGGTGGAAGACAACAGATTTTAAAAACGTATTACATCTTAGAGGTCTTGAATTAAGTAAATGAGTGTCTGCTATATGCAGCAAATAATCCAGGTAATTTTAAAGTGCAGCAAGTCAGATCAAACTTTAATGAAATTAGGAATACGTTTAATTCATTGCCCCACATGATTTTTTTAAGCAGTATTTTACTTTATCCACTTCATGAAAATATAGACCATTTTAATATCATGTCTGGATTATTATATAACACTAATTGCCTGTATTTTCTGGTCTTTCATATCTAAGTACATGGTAAATGAATGTCTGATGCAGGTTTGTGAGAGTTCAGTTGTAATCTGAGCAGTTACTTAAAAAACTGTCATAACTCAGTCAAACAAGCCTTTATTAATAAAAATATTAAGGTGTATTCATCCTATTCATTTTTATCATAACATAATAGCCTGCAGCATTATGGGATAAATGTGCACAAAAATCCTGAGGAGATTAATTTTGTTGTGAAGAAAATTAATATGACACACTAAAATTACATTTTAATGAACGTTAAACATCCTTTTGCACGAACAAAAGGATGTTGCAAAGCTTGTGAGTGAACAGGAAGACAAATAAATGAACTGAGGGGGAAAAAGGAGAAAGAAAGGAATTTTTCAGTGGCGATTTTACACTCCATTAACTGCTCAGTTCATGTAATCACCATAGCTACATGAGACTTGTGAGATTATTATATTTGTTTGTTTTTCTTGTAAGCATTAACAGTAACAGCCAGACATCACAAACTCATAACTTGTCCCCCGTAGCAAATGTGCTCACTAAAGGTCCCACAGTTGTCTTGGTGACTGTGTTCAGCATGTTAATGCAGTGCTGCCATGGCAACCAGAGGACCTGCTTTTCAGCTCATGCCAAAAAATGTGAGAAGAGAACGCGATGGGACTTCTGAGAGGTTTGTTTCAACCTCTTTCGGTCTGATGGGGAGGATGTCCCGTCTTTTGTCCCTTGTTGTTTTCACAGGTTAGAACTCACTGCAGTCCAGTGAGCCTTCACTTGTAAGTACCCGGCTAAGCTGGCCGTCTTTTATACTTTGATTCCCTTATGTTCGATGTGTTGCAGTATGGATGCTGGGAATGGCCAAAAAAGAATGAGAGCAGGCCCCTTTTAGCTTTGTGTAGAGCTTAAAATTTGATTAAACAAGTAAACCAGCAGGATTATGTGAAATGCATGTGACTATATGAATATACAGTCACAATAAAAGAAAGAAGGTAGTGTAGCGTGGTTTTACTTTAAAGCTACCTCATCTTTTCTCTGAATTCCTCCATGACTATAATGTTCTTCACAGAATTACAGTGTACATCCCCCTTTTAGTATTGTTAGTGTTTTTAATGTGTGCACATGTATTCACAGCCACAAAGTCAATACTCTGCAGACCCCTTTTGCAACAATTACCTGTACAGCTTGTTGCTTCCCTCTGCATCCGCCTTGACTTTGTATTGCAAGAGTCGGTGCACAGGCACTCTTCTAAGTGTGTCATTATAATAATAATAATATTATATGAAATAATATTATATGAAACAAAATAAATGTGTAAGAAACTTTCATATTTTATCTTTATCATGAATTTGCTGCAATAATACACTAATACATTTGCTGAAGTTTCCCATTTTATTTATTGTCATTAATTTCCTTGTTTCAGTCTCACTATTTTTCTTTTCTTTCTTTCAACTTTCGAGAAAGAAAAAAGGTCTTGCTTTGAGTAGAAGTGGAGGTCGTCGTCCATCATCACCATTAGAGGTCAGTAGAAGCTTCATCCTGCCACAGTTTATGGTCATAACGGAAATACACAAGCCAGATTGAATGCAGGAAGTTACATCACATGTTAGAGAGCCTGCCCTCCTGTGGACGTGAAAGGGTACTGCGTGTGGGGGGGCGTTGGGCCCACAGGCTCTGTCATAGCTCCTTTCTCGCCTCCCATGAAGGGCAGACACTCAGTCTCTTTCACAGGGTTTGTGTAAGGTTGTTGTGCAGCAAGGACAGGAGAGCCTCAGGCGCTGGAGGAAAACCAGGAAAACTCTGCTGTTTGATTTCAGAAAGATGGAAATAAGAAGGTTTCGAAGAAGATGACATGGACCGAAAAGGATTAATGCACTGGATGGTAGGGCTCATAGATTTATAACTCTAACATGCAGAAAACTGGTGTAATATAGTCTTGTGTGTGAGTATTATTGGCAGGTTTTCTGCTGTAGTTTTGTGTTTTTATGGTCTTGAATAAGATCTCCTGTTTTTATAACAAAAAAAAAAAAATCCCATTGAGAGTCTCTCCTGTTTTGATTTTGAAATGTTTATTTAATTTGAAGTAGTTTTCTCTTTTTTTTAAAACTATCAGCATGCCTTTTTCATCTGTCTTCCAGGACTCCCTAAAATCCAGCATCATTCCACCTGATGGGATTTAGTCTGCACGTTTTTCCAGGGTACGTAAGGTGACACCGCTGCAGGGACACTTCCTAATCGCACTGTCATCAGCTGTTGTTTAATGCTCTAAGCAGCTTGCATTTACTCATACAAAACAAACAGACAAACATGTGACGGAGTCAAAACCGTTTGCTGACCCTTCTTAGCAGATCCAGTCAAACAAAAGGTGAAACCGTAGCATGAAAACTTGGATCAAAGTTTGAAAGTTTTTCCTTCAGACCACTGACTC
Source organism: Zenarchopterus dispar (assembly GCA_028564865.1). NCBI lineage: Eukaryota > Metazoa > Chordata > Actinopteri > Beloniformes > Zenarchopteridae > Zenarchopterus > Zenarchopterus dispar. The sequence goes on from JAOWBL010033930.1 coordinate 10,145, forward strand.
ACTTTTGTCTTAAGTGCTCTGTCTCCAGCGTAAGCCACAACTCTTAGTGATGTCACGGCGGGACAGTCACTCCCACAAGTACGTTTCTACATCACAGTTATAAACTGAGATCTTCAAGAAGTCTCAGGTCAGCATGAGCAGCTTTTTAGAGTTAATGAACACAGTAATTCTTTGGAGAAATTGAACATAAAAATTCACAATAATGCTTCATCATATTGTAACCAAAGGGGCTATTAAGAAACCAGACTGGTGCACCTCCTCTGAGCTCAGTTTGCAGGATTTTAAAATTGTAATGCATCATGGGAGGCTTAAGTTCACTGAAGGGTTTTTCAACCAAAATCAAGAAAGGGACTCTGCAGAGCCATCAAAGTCCAAGAAAAATGGGAGCTTAGGTGTAGAAAGTGGATAACCAAATGACCTTCTTCTTGTAAACTTTAATTTCTGCCGTGCATGCAGGTGACCATGTTTGTCTGATAGAAGGCCAATAAGAGCTGCAGGAGACCCATGAGTCCTTAAATTCAAGATCCTCCAATTTTCTACATATATTCAGCTTCAGAGTAAAACTATGATTTCTAGGATCTTTGTGTTTATTTCTGTTTGCATTTCATCTGGGGGCTAATTATAATTAATACCACTAAACTCCCAAAATTATTTCTGAGATCTAAAAGTCCCACAGACTCAATGCTTATCTTCCTGTTACAAGAGTACCTGTGTTATTACAATCCACAACCTTCTCATTTAAGAAATAAGAGTGTTAACTGGGCATTTGTATTGTTGTTTTATGTTGAAAGGCACCATGGGAAACATCTTCCAGTGCTGTCACACACTGTCAAACTTCCTGAAGTGTCAGGATACACCGGTTCAGAGTGGGCCCGAACAATCCCCTCTTCTGTCCAGCGATGAGAGCGAATGCGAGTCACCAAGCTTGCCATACAACATGGAGGACGGACTTTTAACCATGTCCTCAGGCATATCAAACCCCGCCCTCGAACCAGAGCACTTCCTGTTTCCAGACATCATCCTGAGCAGCAACCGCGGAGGGGAGGTGACTCTGGTGGAGCCGATGGTGTGTCTGCTGGTGTCTGAGGAGGAAGAGGGACAGAAGGTGGACGAGCCACGGGAGATGAGTTACGTGGAGGGAAGAGACAGGAGCTACTCCGAGGTGGAGACGCAGACCGAAGCTGAGACACACATTGGGATGGCGGTCCAGACTCAGACGGAGACACATGCAGAAGTTCAGACACAAACAGAGATTCTCAAGTGCAGTGATGAGACTGTGGAGTGGGACATAAGCACACTCACAAATACAGGCGTTAAAAACGAGATAGACGACTGGGATAAAGAAGTGACACAGGTGGATGTATTTTTAGAGGCACAAAGACAAAGAAAAACAACACTAAATGACCACAAAGAAAAGAATAACATCGGCTCTGCGGCTGGGGCTGATGTTGAGACTTCAGCTGATGTAGCGCTGCCACGGCGAGTGGGAGAGACAGCCAAACTCATCAAGTTTGAGGAGATCACCACTTCAGGAAATCGAACAGAACAAAACATTCCACTTGAAGGGGAATTAAACACGGATCAAGAGGATGCGTTTAGGTTGCAAGAGAGTGTTGTCACCGCTGAGGTTCATCATCCTGCTCTGACAGAAGAAAAAGATGATGGAGAAAACACCTCATCAGTGTTGAATGAGCACAAGGAACGCCGCATGGACGAGTACATTACTACACTGGAGTCACAGAGGGTGACAGAACACAGCAGCAAACCTGTTGGACGCTGCAAAGACGAAGGACAACAGAGTAATCAGGATGGAGAAGAGGCAGAAAAGACGTCTGACGTACTTGTAAAGGACAACAGTGATGTCCACACAGATGAGACAGCTGATCTCTCCATTTCAAATACAGATCATGCTCAGTGCTGGGACAATTCACACCCGGCAAAGAGGGAAGAGGACGACAACCCAACTGGTTTGCAAAAGGGTTTGGAGATGGAGGGGGCTGCTCCGCCGGTGGAGGAAGGAAAAGAGGCTGAGACGAAGCAGGTGTCTCTGTTTTTAGTAGACAGACTGTTTCTGGCAGCACCACATGCCAAAGGTGTGTATACTTTATTATATCACAATACAAATGAGCATAATCAAAAGTATTTGTATGATAGAAACAAAAAAGGAAATTTGATCTTGAAAAGAGATATCTGATTTTGTGAAACAGTGGGTTGAAAGTACAAAGTGGAGAGACACAATATATATGTGGCAAGATATATATGTATATTTTTCTGTTAGTATTTGGTATTTCACATTTATTTTGGTCATTTCTGAACAATTTCAACTTTTTTGTTGACTGTATTGAGTTTTATATCATCCCACCCACTTCCACTCCACTCAGCCAACAAATTCAGTCATGGTTTTCCTGTCAGCTAAAGTGGAAAAAAATTTTACTCATGGGTCCTAAACTACAACATGTAACTATGGCGAAAATAGTTTATTTTTCATTCCCACAAAATGCACCCATCTTTTATCCTTACATCCACTTCTTGTCGTCTCTGTCACCAGTGTCTCCATGTCTGACTGCCGACACCTCTGAGGAAGATCTTCAAGAGTTGTCCGATGATGAGAAAAGGAAACAGCTAAGTCTTCGAGACATAGTTGACCTCCACGAGAGTGCGTTCACTGTCAGAATTCAGCCTCCTGGAACAGAAAGTTTTGAGCTTCAGGTTCCCGTCAATATTTTCTGGAAGATACTTCGGAGTGTTTTCGTGTCACTGAAGTCGAGTCTGGTGTCCTCGTGTTTGTCCTCCTCTCTCAGGTGTCGGGACAGATGTTGATCGCTGAGCTGCAGCAGGTGCTCATGGATCATGAGCTCACATGTCACTGCACATGCTTCTGCCTCCAGCTGGGTGGCACCACCCTTGACAGCCTTGCAGAACTGAGCTCCATCCAGGGCATCCAGGACGGAGTTCTGCTCAAGATGGTGGAGGGTAACCTCCTTTTCCTTTTTCTTCTGCGTTTCCAAGTGTTATCTCTATAGCTGAAGCAGCATTGAACTTTTCTAGAGAAACTGTAAAGACACAGCATTTAGTCGGAAACATCTCAACTTTCAAAGGTTTCTGCTGAACTTGAACACAATTTAATTTGCACAGATGTCAGACAGATAACCTCAACAAGTCCAAAGCTACTTACACATCCTTTAAACTAGCACCCCAACGGGACAGGGAGTATCACACATGACATGTTTATTCCACTGATAAATATCAAGCCACAAAGACTTATGAAGGAGATCTTTGTGTAACGCCACATCACATTAATGAAACATGTGGTTGTTCTTATGACCTCTATAGGTCCAAAATGACTGGAGTTTAAAAGCTGGTTGTAATTATCTGCTTAAATAAATGAGTCACCAGGGTGTATGTATGTTCTGAAAACATCATGGCTACTTTTATAAGCATAGATGTTCTCGTTTCAGATGCATACTCAGTGCGTGATGCTCGGCTTCATCTCCGACACGTCCGCGAGCTCTTGAGGAGTCTGGATCCTGCTGATGCGTACAACGGTGTGAACGGCAGCTCGCTGTCATACCTGTCGTTGTATACCAGAGGACACAAGGGTAACGTCAGTCTCTCATGCAGCGTCATATCTACATTGTCTGAGATATTCTTAAAGAAACTCTTTAGCCCTTCAACCCCGTCATTCCTTCCAGCAGACTGTGAAAGTTTGGGCAAGAAACGAGCCTCTGAAAAGGAGTCTGTTGACTGCAGCCCTCCGGAGTACCTCCTCCCTGGATGTAAGGAGCGACCTCTTACACCGCTGCAGCCGGTCAGAGATGACTGGAAGGTGAAATATTGCCTCATAGAATTGCAGATTGAGTGGGTTAAATATATTTTATTCAGTGTAACATGTTGAGATGTATGGTGAAAGAAGAGTCGATCTACAGCCTTTACAGTGCCTGCGGGTCCTGAGCCTGAGCAGCTGGAATCCTCCTCCAGGAAACAGGAAGATGCACGGAGACTTAATGTACATCAATGTTCTGACTCTGGAAGACAGAGAGCTCAACATCACGTCCTCCACGAGGGGTTTCTACCTCAACCAGTGAGTCTTTCACTGTTCAGCCACCTGTTGAAGAAGAACTGAGTAAACCTGAACACATGTTTTCTGTTGAGATTTAACATCTTGAGAAACGGTTTTAATTTATTAGTTACCAGTTTTTTTCTCAGTAATGTAACCAATCTTGACACCTATACTGGATTTTGTGGCATGATAAAGTTCTTATACTTATACCCCACAAGATAAATTACAGTTACTGTGGTGATTGTTAACTTCTCCAAGGCTGAACTGATCATGTTAGAGTTTGCAGTTTAAGATAAAAAGTCTGCTGAATTTCCATTACTTAAGGTTAAATCCTAACATTTTAGATATTGTCCTTCTTTTGTAATCGTCCAAAACTTTCAAAGCCTTTCAAGCTTTACACATTTTGATATATTTCTGACTCATGTTTACAATGCCAAAGCAAGAATCTGATTTTAGGAAGCAGAAGAAAATAAATAAAAGATTGAAATATCCCATTTAAACCAGAAACACAGAGCTGTTTAACTACTTGCACCTGAGCCTGGATGCGGTCGACTTCTATCAGTGGTTAGCTGAAATGCTTGCATAATAAAAATATAGTCTGCCTCTGCCCGGTCAGAATAACAACAAATCTATGAGATTTAGAGAACTGTGCACGGAGCTGTGTCGATAACACTGTGTCAAAGCACAAATTCAAGGACAGATACATAGACAGATCTCTGGTATTTGAAGTGCCATGAATGCCTCCATTACTCCAAAATGTAAGAGCTTTTGAACCACCAACAGACCTCCTGAAGGCTCTGAATTCTTAGAGACATTTCCTTTATTCAAGTTTAACTAAAAAATATTTTCGGTTCATCATTGTGGAGAGATTAATGTACTTTCCTTTAACAAAACTAATTCCACTTTGAGAGGAAAATCATCTGCAGGCACTTCACAGTGAAACTTTTTCACTCAGCTAATCTCCAACTATTTCAGGTCAACATCCTTCAACTTCAACCCCAAACCCGCAGTTCCCAAAATCCTTTGTCACTCTCTTGTTGAATTGCTGAGTCAGGTCAGCGCTGCATTCAAGAAAAACTTTAGTAGCCTACAGAAGAGAAGGTAAGCAAACTGTAATCTGTAATCACATTTTTAAAATGTATCGGAGTAACCTGAGAATATTTTACATTTGCTGTGAACCAGAGTTCAGCAACACCCTTACGAGCGTGTTCCAGCACCTTTCCAGGTCTTCACCTGGATCGCCCCTCATGGGGACCACACTCTCGATTGTGTCAGAGCAGAGGAGACTCATACCAGCTATATGGGCCAGGACGAGCACACAGCTGGCCAGGTTGTAAATGTTAAATATGAGAATCTACAGATACACTTCGGCTTGTCTTTTGCATTTTAGGCTGATGTTTAGGTTATATGTTCTGAGCTCAGAGTCGGGACTGGAATGAGGAGTTGCAGGCGTGCAGGGAACTCCCTCGAAACTCTCTACAGCAGCGACTGCACAGACAAAGGAGCATATTCAAGGTGAGACCACAGGATTTAAAGCTTCTCCCCTCATCAAAGGTCCATGAAGCAAACCAAGCCGCAGTATTGTGTCCTCTTATACTTCCTTTGCCTTTAGCCTTTGAGTAAAACAGCTGTGTGTTTACATTTCTTTCCACGCAGACCAACAGCGACTTTCTTGCTGCGGCAACACAAGGTGCCGTGGCCGTGATTGACGGAAATGTCATGCCGTTAAATCCCGGGGAGCCGCCTCATCTGCAAATGTTCATGTGGAGCAACCTCTTCTTCAGCCAGGGGTTCGACATGTCCGACCACTACAGATCTCTAGGGGGCAACACCGCGGCTCATGCTGCCGCCACATGTGACCTGAGGGGGGTGCAGGTAAAGACCCTGGAAAAGTCATCATCTACATAAATGTTCTTGCCTTCAACAGCCCATGTTGCTCTGCCGTAGGCATATACATCTGTGGACACAGAGGGGCTCCACACACTCGGGACAGCTGTGGTGGACTATCGGGGCATCCGTGTTATTGCTCAGACTGTCGTTCCCGGGATACTAGAGAAAAATCATGAACAGATAGTGTATGGTTCTAATGACAATGGAAAAACTGTTTTTACACACTCGAGGTGAGGCACACGTGCACAAGAAACAGTGAAATTTTACATTTTATCTTTTCAGAAGCCAGTCAAGTAAAGGTCAAAGCAAAAGTGTGTATTTTATGGCAGGTTTCTGGAGCTTCTGGATAAAACCAGTAAACCGCTGAGAATCCAGCGCCACCAGGTGCTGGACCACAACAACGCCCCGGTGGAGCTATGCTCGGGCATCTCCACCATAGGCATCTTCGGAAATGACAGACGTCCTTACATCTTGGACCTTCTGCGGACTTTCCCCCCAGATCTGAACTTCCAGTTTTCAGAGACAGCCGACACAAGGGAAGAGGTGCCCAAAGAGTGCCGGAGCTTCGGTTACCCGAGGCTTCATCGCCACAGCCTGGCCAGCCTGAGGCCAGAGCTCATAGAGGCTTTCATCCAGCACAGGTGAGGACTGATGAGCTGTTGAGCTGTTGAACCACCAGGATGAGCTGAGGTATGTTGTTTCTCATGTCAGATACGAGTCTTTTGTGAAGATGGTGTCTCAGGGGCTCAGTCAGCTGGACAAACAGGAAGAAGCCACGGAGCATGAAGAGCCTGCTTGTGAGACGAGAGCTGGAGACGCCGCTGCCTGCAGGGACACGGGTGAATAAAACACAATAAATATAGAAAAAGATAAAAATGGGTGATTGCAACAACAGAAAAACAACTTTAGGAGGTAAAAAAAATGTTTGCCCACAAACGAATGTACAAAATAAAGAAAAGACAGAAGTCATGCAAATATAAAAGTATATATTCAAATCACAAGAGGAGCCCACTGAGGGGTTTTGGGCATCTGGTGAGGATGACCCCTAGAATGTCCGAGCTTATTGTTGTCATTTCAATTAATAATCAAATCATTTATTTTCTCTATTTTCTCTATTTTAATAGAAATTCAGAGACAAAAGGTGATCTCGAAAGCTTGCCAGGCTGTTGGATCAGTGAGCGACTCTTGCTTTGACATCCGCTTCAATCCTGATATTTGCGCTCCAGGTACTAAACACACTTGCTCACACACAAACACACACAGGCACACAGTCAGACAGTAAAGCTTTTTGTCTTTGGTTATTGCAGGTGTACGTTTTCCCTCTGAGTGTGTCGAGGAGCTTCAGCGTCACAGAAGGTTGTTGTGGGACGCGGCTGCTTTTCTTCTTTCGAGTCAGATTCCAGCTGTGGTGAGTTGTCCATGAGTGATAAGGCTTATGTCTGTACTCGTGAGGAGTTTGAGGACTGTTATGTGTGTGCGCGTGTGTGATTGTGTTACTTATTTGGCAGCTGAGGGATTGTCTCGACCACACAGCGGAGCCGATGGATGGAGCGACCCTGACCTCACTCTTGCATCAGCGGGGTGTGAATGTCAGATATCTGGGCTCCATACTGAGGGAGTTGGACAAGATGGAGGAGAGAGGGAGACTCAGCCACCTGCAGGTGCTTAACGCAGCCAATATTAATCCATCCATCCATTTTCTACACCCACTGGTTCCTGTACAGGGTCACGGAGGTCGGCTGGAGTCTGTCTTAGCTGCCAATGTTAATATAAAAGTCAAATATAAACTCATACAAACATCTCTCAAAACATTCAAAAATTAAGGTGAGCAAACATTTTAAAGATTGGGAAGGAGATGTTGGAAAAACCAGTAATGATCAGTGAGAATTTAAAAACAAACAAAAGAAAAGTACAACCCTCTTCTGTCAGACTTGCATCCAGAGCAAGTTGACAGACAACCAGTGATCCGACTTCTTTTGGGCCACAGACAATGATTAGATGGTGTGTTTACAGCTCTGTCACTTCCACGGGTGATTTTGAACGTTTTGTTTTGATGTGAGACCATTTAATTAATCATTATAACTGTGTACAGACAATTTCCTGTGATAAACTGTAATGAAATGACTATGTGCAAAATGATGACTGTACAAAGAATAAAATACTTTTATAAGATGTTTTTCTTGAAGAATCAAGATCTTTCAGGATGCTGAAGTTTTTCTGATCAAATAAATGATCTCATGTGCTCTTACAGAGAATTTCCATCAGCGAAGTCATAATCAGAAGTGCAAAACACATCTTCAGGATCTATTTGCAGGTACTCTTAAATGTAAAGTATGAAGATATCATATTTCACAATCTGGCATTAATTTTCTAATATAAACACGGATTTCATTCTCTGCCAGGATGTGAAGCCTGCAGCTTTCTCCGCAGCTGTCAGTCACTTCCTCAACTGTCTCCTGACCTCCTCCTCCTCCTTCCCTGACTCCTGCTCCGACGAGCTCCTCTCTCATCGCAGAAGCCGCCGCCGCCGGAGCCACGGCGGCCGAGCCAGCCTGTTGTCGGAAAGTGTTTGGGCAAGGCTGACTTCCAGCGAACTGTGGAGCAGGATCAGGGCTGAGGCACATGATTATTACCACTACACAATTGACAGGTGAGTGTTTTTGTGCATGTGCATTTGTGGGAATGCGTTTCAGTGCTGCAGGATTTTACTCTGTCTCTCTCTGCCTTTAGTGAAAGTATTGATGAAGTAATAGAAAAGTACAATCTCCAAAGAGTCTCCCTACTGAGAGAGACTGCCATGAAGACAGGCATCCAGGTGAGACGTCTGTTAAGTTTCTCTTTGTAACACTTTTGCATGTGAAACTCAATCTTTCAAGATTAAAATCTCTGTAGGCCAGAGCATTTATATCGTAAATTAGATTTTAGACTGAAATAAATGCAAACTTCTCATGCCTACAACCTTAAGCACTACTACATTTGAATTAAGTGAGCAATTAGAGAAAAAGATAAACACTGAAATGATCTTTTGATGTTCATTTAGTATAGCCTGCAGCAAAACTGTTTTCATTCTAATGTTTAATTTCTGGTAGAAACTGAAATGAGACTTAAGCATCAATGGTCTTTTCTAGCCATGCCACTGTGTTGTGTATCTTTCACAGAGATTTTTAAAAAAAAGTAACTTCATATTTTATGTCTAAAATTCCAGAGACTCTTAACTTCTGTTTTTCAACTTTAAATTTTAGGAATAAGAACAATAATTTGTTGCATTATAACACTTTTTGAAATGGTTTTTGTTTATAGTATGTGTGAAACCTCTGAGTCACCTTGAATGATGAAAAATACAAGAACGAAAAAAGATAAATATTTTCCTAAAGTAAAAACATTCAAAGGTGGTTATTACCTAAAAAAGACAATTGAAGATGGTAATCGCAAATAAAGCCATATCCAGATTTTAGGGCTAGCATCAACCTTAAGGATTTTTGTTGATTGAAATCCAATAAGAGGTTGAAAACTGAAATTATTTGTACATCAGCATAAGCCGAAAATATTCAGTGGAGGCTTCAAATGCAACTGGTCTTCTTGCTCTCTGTATTTAGGTGCAGCTGAGAGAGTACGTGTTTGAGTCCCGACAGAGACCGGTGTTTGGTGAGGACGATGTCATCAACATGTTTCCTGTCGTCAAACATATCAAACCGCCATCAGCTGATGCGACGCAGCTCGTGCAGCAAGCACAGCTGGCAGTGCAGCAGGGTGAGGGACGAGCACACAGATGCAAACTCAAATCTGTAAATGTCACAGTCCAGAAGACCCAAGTGCAGAATTAACAAGGCAGAAGGAAGAATGAGGCTCCAGACAGTTTTATTGGGAAAGGCAGGCCAAAGCGTAGTCCAATCCGAGGTCGAAACCAGTAACCCACAAATACGGGCAGAAGTACAAGTTTTCTGAGCACAGACAATGATCCGAAAACAAGCATTGGTCAAAAATCCAAGAATGTCCAAAAAATACGGAGTAGGCAGAAGCACATACTATGATCAGGCAGAGGAAAATCACAAACTGACTGGTTTAAATACTGAAGGCTGGCGGGCAGGTGTGAGGCTGGGAACAGAGGTGTGAGCAGAAGAGGGAGCAGGAGAGCAGGATCAAGAGAAGCAGGAAGCTGCAACAGTGTCCATGGCAATAAAATACAATGTAAATGTTACATTAAGGGGTAACAACTCACCTGTTCACCTAAATTAACTGACCATTAAGGGGTCTTGTGAAAGGGTAGATTGCTAATGTGCCAATGAGTATATCATTTTGTGCTGTTCAGACACTGTGTGTAATTTTAGCATCAACAAGGAAGTGTATCCCATTTGTAGATTTACATCACATAATACACATTCACTGATATGCAAAATGCAAGCAACTTAACCTTATGGAACGCTGTTGCTAGGCAACAACAACATGGTCTTTGTTAGTGAGGATACAATGACCAACAATGGTCATTGTTTTACTCCCAGCTTATCTGATGCTTTGTGGAGGTCAACAATGAGTTTAAAAACAAGAAAATGTATTTTCAAAAAAAAAACTTGCTCTGATGTGTGTTTGAGGAAGTTTAAGCACTGCTTGTGTCCACAAATAGTTTACAGCAGTTCTTTCTGGCCGGTGTGCCGCAAAAAGATCCCATTTAAAGCCAGTCTTAGCTTCCACTAAAGAATGACAAAATCTACAGTCCAGAGGCTAAAAATCAAGCAGGCTTTCCACTTCTAGAGTATCCATTATCTCAAATATATACCAAAATACTTTAGGTCACCCCTAAATCACGCATCACATTGTATCTCCAGACTGATCCACACAAATCCTTGATTAATTGATGGTTTAATGAGTAACAGTCCTGATCTGGAGTCAGCATACATCATAAGAAGACTTTACATCTTTTCACTTTTGGATTTGCTTTTCAGGGCTTCTGAGAGATGGTCATGACCTCATCAACAAGGCCCTGACTATTTTCAGCAGCATTTGTGGGGTTTTGCATGAAGACGTGTGCATGTGCCTGCGTCTTTTGGGACGGATCAGCTATCTCTTGGGGGAAAATGCAAACGTAAATATGTTTTTAAAGAAGTATCATCCCTTTCATCTCATGTGTTTCAGCATGGCCTCTGAACTGTCCTTGTGTGAAGTAATATTGTCTTCATTTTGTCCATGTCTCAAAGGCCCTCAGCTACCAGGAAAAGGCAGTTATGAGTTCTGAGAGGTTACTCGGCGTAGACCATCCACAGACCATACAAGACTATGTGAGCTCCTTCAGTTTTTCATTAATCCTCAAAAAAAAAAAAAAAAAATTGTTAGAATACAACATGTTTACCTTGTTGTTCTTTATCTTAGTCAGTGCTGATGTACTCTGTCCCTTGTGCTTATTCATGAAAGCATTATTATTTTTTTACCTGCCATCCAGACCTGTCTGGCCCTGTACTGCTTTGCTGGAGGCCACCACTCAACATCCCTACAGATGTTGTATCGTGCTCGGTACCTCACTCTGCTCGTCAGTGGAGATGATCATCCACAACTAGCTCTGCTGGAAGTAAGTGCTACAAAGTGTTGCTGCAGTTCTTCCAGGTGTTTTGAGTGGGAAATTAAAAGAGAAAACATAACTTTAATTGATGTTATTTAACCAAAAAATTAACCCCATTCAGCTTACAAATCTATTTTTCAGAAGTGTTTTGGCAGCTTACTTTGTTCAGCACTTACTACACAACTCTAGACACACAGTATACACACATCATTAATATCTCTGCTGTGCTCCACCACGACAGAGTATGCTGGGTCTAGTACTTCATGGACTGATGAAGTACGAACTTTCTCTGAAGTTCCTACAGAATGCCTTAAATTTAACGTCAAAATACCACGGCGCCACATCACTGAAGCATGCACACAGGTATGTAAGCTATCCTATTCCTCTTTGGGTTCATCTTATTCTTTTTTTCACATGTCTACATCTGTCTCATTTGCAGCCATCATCTCCTCGCCACCGTGTACGAAAGTAAAGGCGAGTTTCGGTCAGCCCTGCAACATGAGAAAGAGGCATATTCAATATATAAAATTCAGGTGTGGTTCTCAATATTGGCTGCTTTAAGTTTACTTTATGCATTGTGTTTGTGATTTTAAGTGACATGGTTTACTTTGTTGCAATCATGAAGGTTGGTGAGAACCATGATAATACGAAGGAAAGTTCAGAGTACCTGAAGAGCCTCACTCAGCAGGCTGTGATTCTCCAGAAAACCATCAACCATATCTATAGTGACGTACCAAGTGCCTGCATCCCACCTCCAAAGGTTTGCACAGTTTTTTAAGGATGTAAATACTCATTTCTAAACAAGAATAGAATGCATGATACTTAATATTATCTTTTTTCTTTTCAGTTTTCCACACCGTGTCTTCCTATTATCCTCCAGCAGCTCAACATGACATGTGGAATTATTTTCATCCCCCTCAGGTGACACTAACCACTGCATCCACTGGTCTCTTAGTTTTAGTGCCCATCTCATCTGTTAATAATTCTTATAAAAGGTGAATTAAAATGATGGTTTTCATGATTCTTTCTGCCATGCATTATGATCTCTCTCTAGTGCAAAAGAACTCACTGACCTGAGGACTCAACTGAAAGGACATGAAAAAGAGAAAGTGAAAGAGCTGGAAGATCAATTATTAAAGCAAAAAGGCTGGAGAATGGCAGAATGCAGACACCAAGACTAAACTATGTTAATAGGACATCTTCATATGCTATGAAATGGATCACGGACATTGTGCAACAGTGGCATTTTGAGATCTAGACAATAGCTGATGTTAATTGTGCAGCTGTTTCTTTGAATCCAAAGGACTGGATGTTAAAGTGTGTCTCATTCAACCATGATACACTTTGCTGAAAATATATGACATGGGTGGGTGAGATCCCTTGGTACTGATTTGTAGCTAATACCTCACTTACTTTGGCCAGAAAAAAGTGCAAATGTTACACACTAAATGAAATTAACAATACCGGTAAAGAACTGACAATTACAGTATGTTTTAGAATGTGTATTCTGAATCAAAAATAAAACAACACTGTGATAAAAGCGAGAATGTTTTGGATTGTTGAAATATGTGCTTATCATCTTGCAATATCATATGTATCCACTAGGGTTCCCAGTTGAGCTGTTCTCTAAACGTGCCCAAGATGTTTCTCTTCTCTTATGTGCTTTAATAATGAGTCAGTCTGTTGAATATGTTGCAGAGCCCATCATGATTTGATTTATAATTCTGTCATTAAGAGCAAAATGACTGAAGGTAAAATGTCTTCAGTGTGCAGGTGTTTATAACTAATATTTTTACAGTCGTATCAGTTGTATGAGGTCAGTCTACTGACACCTAGTTAGCATTCGATTTTATTATTCAAGGTTTTATGTAAAATCGTGTAAAATTGGAAAAACGTTTCATCACAAAAGTGTTAATTGGGTTTTTTTTCTGCATAAACATTTGAAATACACCAAACTTTCATAACACAACAAATAAGAAAGGAAGAGAAGAAAAAAAGTGGGGTGGTGTTTCTTTTGCTTAAATTTAAGCTTTTCAGTCAAAGTCCTCATTGAGCACATTACTCTTGTAATGCAATAGAAGACAGGAGCACTTTCTCAGAAAAACAATTATGATTTTTGTTTAGTGCAATTAAAAAGATTAAAAATAAAAACACTATAGTCAACGAATCAATAAAACTATAAAGTAGTTTTATGGATGGATGGATGATTCGTCTTATCAAATTACCCCTAACTAATGCAGGAAGGCACATTTACAAGGGGCCTTTTTAAAGTTTCAAGATATAATGAAAATGCAATCAAGTAATCAAATCTCAGTATTTTCCCTCGATTTTTTTCATTTGTTTAAAGAAAATCAGATTTCGTAAACTCGAATATTTATAATCCTTTACAATGTAACCCTTTCGCCATCGGTAGACCAAGTGTATGACTTGTTTCTCGGAGAGATCAACACAACAGTTTTCTCCTAACAGATCATTTTGTGTGAAATTTCTAATTCCTTGATTCTAGACGTTATGTTGTGGACATAGACGACTGAATATTCTCTCTGAACAACTAAAATTGTAAATCATATACGTCACTTTTATTTGTAGAGTGTTTTACTTTAACGCTAAAATCGAGCAGCGTGCGCGCCGCGCACCACCGCCCACCTCGACGTGCGCGCTCCCGATGTCCAACCACGACCGTTAGCCAGGGCCGGGCGAATGCGGTGACAAAATCTGACCGTTCGTGCCGGCAGATGTGAAAAGTCACGATAGCTCGTGTAAAATAAGGCTTTCCATTAGAAGCTTGGACTTGCCAGTGAGATATGAAATTCGTCACGCGCGAAAAGGTAAGCTTGGAAGTTTCTACACGTGCTTTGCCTTTTGTTTTGGTACTTCGCAAGACTTGTTATTTTGACAACGACTTCCCTGCAGTGTCTGCGCTTTACCAGTTCCCATCTCAAAATGGCGGAGAGGCCGAATGCTAAGCTAAAGTAAGCTAAGCTAACAGGTAAAGTTATAACTAATCAAACAGTCAACCTCATACTCAAGACGTTGACGTTTTTCAACTGCGCAAAATATTATTGTGATTTATAAACGGTCTCCACTCTACTCGATCAATGCGTAGCTTGCATTGAAGCGCTTGTTTTGAGTCTCAACTGGACGTTTGAGTAAGGTTAGCTACGCCTATTTATGGAAGTTTCGTTGATGAGCTAACGTGTTACGTTAGCTGGCCCAGCTAACTCAGGTGCTGTCACTGCCAAGTGTTACATTTTAAATGTAAGGGTTGACCTGATTTCTTTCAGGAAACCTAGACTTGCAGTAAAGTTGTAGCTGAGCAGCTAAACCAGTGATGTCGGTGCTAGGAATATAATTGAACATGTCTATCCCGTCAATTATATATGGTTTACATATCCCATTCCCCGGCGTCTGTTAACGGATGACTGTGTCAATTTATTTTCAATATGGGTTGTTATGTTGATAAGCTACCTGTTTGGTTTGTGTTGTCATAAATCAAACGCTCTTTGTGTGTTTTTGAATGCTGGTCGTGGTAGTAAAAATTCGGAATGCTTGAACTCCGTGTTAGCAAAGCTAACCTTAGCTGGAAAGGGCGTTGCTGAGCCATTGCTGCAACTTTGCCCTTGTGTCCACAGAAGCTCATACGCCTTCAGGGCAGATTTTGATCTCATTTATGTTCAGTGTAAATTAGACATGCTCCTACCTATATCCTTTCAAACATATTGCAAGGTACTTCAAGGAATTGCAGTTAGGATGGTGATTTTAAATGATAATTACGAAATGCTGAGAATGAACAGAATTGTACAGATTTAAAGATTTACAAAACATTCTCCTTAACTGAATTTGACCGATTTAATGTCTAAATCTGTAATAGGCAAGCAACCAGCTTGGTGAAGGTCCTCTAATCACGATTTTTGGACACATCATCCCCTTATCCTTTTAATTTTTTACAAGACCTAATCACCCTTAACATTTCAAGGAAAATCGTACTGCTTAACAAACACTTGTTAAGCAAAAATTACATGTTATAGAAGAAGAATTTCACTCACCAGCTAAGTGAGCTCATCCTGGCAGGTTAGAAAAGTTGATTATTTTTTTACATTAAAGTTCTGTAAGTTTCATTATTCCTTCCATTTGTTTGAGGTTTTTTGTTTTGTACAGATGACAGTTGGACTGAATTTTGCTAGACGGTATTTTTTATTACAATTTTTTTTTCTTTTTTTTTTTTTCTTTTTTAGATCTGTTCATATTAAGAACTGTCAGGTTACTCAAATAGGGCCATTTTCACGTAATTACGCCTATGTTCTTCATTTCCACATGATTCCCTCTGCTCACACAAAAATCTCAGTTGAGATTGTTCTCCCACATCATTACTGAATGGTGGAACAAGTTATCAGTGACCAAAAGAGCAGGCGTGCCTCTCTCTGTTTTGAACTGCACTTACCCCATAACTTCCCAAGCACTTGATCGTCTCCTTAGTGGCACTTAGCTGAACTTATTTAAATACTATTTCATCTACATGTCCTTTCTAATCTGTGTTATTGTGGCCTCTGTTGTAAGTTGCTTTGAATAAAAACATCTGCTAAATGTAATGATGAAATAGATTATTTTTGAGGTAGGGTTACTGTTTGAGAGGTTTTTTTTTTTTTTTTAAACTTGGCTTTAAAGTGCCTTAATAGAGACCACTGAAAAAAATCATGGTATTTAATGAGATCATTATTGGTTGTCAATGGAAAGGCACGCCCTTACTGTCTCGGTGCAAAGATAAACTGAACATTCATATTGCTGCACATCTTAAACTTTACTCATATTTTCATATATGTTAAACTGCTATGAAAATTCAGTGAAGGCTTTTATGCATTTACCATTATTTTGGTTCTTCTTTTAGCCTCCAGTTTAGCATCACATTTATCAGTTCATCCCACAATTTTATCTTCTAAACAGAGAGACTGGTATTGTGCCATTAAGTACTTCTGGACAGAGTGGGAGAGGCGTGATCGTTGTAAGATTTGTACTGTGATCATAAGTGGTTGCAGGAAGACAAGACAGCATTTTCTGTTCCACTATTCTTTGTCAGCATCTAAAGGTGCTCTTCAATTTCACTTTGTTGTTTGTTTATATCACCTGATGAGTTTGTAAACTTGACGTTTCATGTGATCATGTGATAATAGATTATTGTTCCTGTTTTGGTTTGACATCATCCATCACCAGGAAGACTGGCCCAGAGTTTGCTAGATTATTTATTTGGCAACATTTTGTTTTCAGGGTTTAGTACCAGCTGTTATCCTGTGTAGGGCTGTATTAATTAGTTAACATAATCAGTTATAATTATTACGAAAATTTGACAACACAGGCTTTAGCATCAGTGCTCTATAAAATCAGACAAATGTCAGGCAAAACCAGGTAATTCCTACTCAGAGGTGAATGCTTTTGTTTTTGCATTCCACTGCAAAAAGGTCCAGGGGGCAGTGTAGTTTGCATTATCTGCCACAATGGCTGCATGCCCCAGTGAAGAAGAGCCACAAACAAATGTCAGAAGGGGAAAAGCTGGGGGAAGGAGAGAATAAATTAGCAGCATTGCTAGATGGTGGATGCTTTTCAGTGTGTAATGTGTGGTGCCATTGATGGCTTGCAGTGCCCACATCTTCAACGGTGTGTAGTCATGACTTGGTTGTGTGATCTGTGATTAAACAGCTGTTATTTCACAGCAGCACTGTAGTGAGGCATGTGGAGAGTATGGTAGAAATAATTGTGATGTTGACTAATCGGCTGGTCCAAAAGATGTCTATACTTCTCATATCAGAGTAAACACAAGTTAGTTTTGTGCTCAGGAATTCACAAAGAACTTTTTTTTTTTTTAAATCAGTGAATGTTGATATGCTGTTTATATGTGCTTAATGTAGTGTGTACAGTGTTATGAATAAGATCACTCCTGAGTTGGGTGTGATGGCATTCATAGTTATTATTTCAAGGCTAAATGGAACACACCCATTAGATGCTAACTGTGTACAAATGGAAACAACCAGCGCTGAAAACCACAACTCAAACAACTGGGTCCAATGAAACTCAGCCAGTTAAAGCTAGCATATCATGAGTTTATGTGCTATCATTTGAAAGCAGAGGGCTCCAAATGTCAGCAGTGTTGGCAAGGTTGTACACTTCACATTGTTCCTGGATCCAAGGGCACAAACGAACAAGGTTGACAAGTGGTCAAAGGTCCTATATTATGGTTTTCCTGACTTTCAGAGATTTGAAATTTGCTTAAAATGTACTCATTTTCAGGCTGTAATTTTAAAAGGTGCAAGTTTGACTAAGCAGTAAATTTAAGTTTTGAAAGACCAAGGATGTCAGAAGCTAGAGTGATATTTTTTTTCTTCTCCCTTCTGAGACGAGTATCTTCATGTTACCATCAATTCTATCTTCAGATTAGTCCTCTAAACTCCAAGCATAGATCAATCCAACTCATCTATTCCCAAGTGCGGTCAGTCCCACTTAGAACCAGTTCGGTTTATAAAGAAACATCTTCAGTTGATTGTCATCATCGCATGTGACTGGTAGTAATAGATCTCATTAGTTGAGAAAGCTAACTGATAACAGCACTGGGAGGAGGAAGCCAAACAGTACTTGGTGAGCACACATGAACGTAGAAAATTTAGGCTGAACAGTCTAACAGACCCAAAGAGTTTTTGTGTTGCAATCAGAATAAATTGATTCTGTTGTGATGCTTGTGCAATATGGATGGGGATCAAAATTGCATGAATTGTGACCTTTTAAGTAACTCTTGGTGTGCAGGAGAAAGTATGTGGTATCCTCCAGAAGTCAGATTAAATCGAGTTACTTGTCATTTCTGTCACTTTGCTATGTTTAGAATTGCTTTATGTTAAAAACTGGTATCATGGCTCACTAAGATCATCAAACAGTTTTCATTGACTTATGAAACAGTTTGTGTGTATGGCCCTGTGATGGACTGGTGACCTCTCCATGATGTATTCCTGCCTTTCTCCTTAAGAGAGGTGAGATTGCCCTCACCAGATTTCTTGTCACTTGGAATGGGTGTCGTTAGCAGTGTCCC
>JAOWBL010033960.1:3451-28709 GCA_028564865.1 Zenarchopterus dispar
CCGGCTCCAGACCGGAGTCCGGCTCCAGACCGGAGTCCGGCTCCAGACCGGAGTCCGGCTCCAGACCGGAGTCCGGCTCCAGACCGGAGTCCGGCCAGTTGATGACCCCGGATCTAGAGGATCCACTGTTCCCATTCTCTTTTAACCGTTTAATATGTCTTTCAACATTAACAGAGATTTAATTTATTTTTTTTAACTTAATGGCAGTCCTTCATTGGTGGTCAGCTCTTCTGTGATTTTTGCCGGTTTTTCGGTAAGCTGTGCCTCCCGTCCTGATTTAGCAGCTCGACTTTTCCTTGCTTTTAGCCAACACGCTATTACCCACAGTTTCTCTCGAACCTTTTAAATGCTAATCAGTTTTTGCTTCTTTTTTTTTTTACGTCCCTTGAAAATCAGGATTGGTAAAGAAGCATTTTGATATTAGTTACAGCATTTATAAGACTGGAAATAAACAAAAAACTCAATGGTACACCAAATGGTGGTAAAAATATAAGGTTTAAAATATCATTTAAAATTGAAATTGTGGATTTTTTTTTGGGGGGGGGGGGGGGGGGTCTTTAAGGAGGGACACATGGTCCACGTAAATACGAGGGACATATTTTTTTCCCTTAAAAATCTGATGCAACATTTCACTTGACTTCGAAAGCAGACTCAGACTTCACTGCAGGCGGGCGGCCATTTGAGAGCGAAGTGAGGGTAGTAATCAGAGCGTGGGGGATCATTATGGAAAATCCAGAGGAGCCTCGGTTCTGTGCAGCAAAGCTAAATGTATCCGCCTGTCTTTATTTCTGTCTGTCCCTCTCATCTTTTTCCTCCTCTTTTTGTATATTTCTACACCCCTGTCATTTGCTTCTGTCCCTATGAAGGTTTGAATTGTTTGTGTGTGTGGTTTTTTAGGGTGTGGGTCCGGTTTCTTTGTAGTTTACACCACCAACCTTTAAATGAGCCTTGACACTGTTTTTTATAGTTGAAACTTTACAGCTAAGTTTGTCTTTCCTGTTTATATTTGACATTTAAGGAGAATAAAAGGACATACTGATAGTTCAATATGTTGTTGAAGAATATAAAGTAATATTTTACAAGCAGCCTAAAGTCAGAGAGTTCCTGGGCTTCGGTACTTCAGGTACTGCACATCAAAGTGTGTACTGCCAGTTTACTGCTTAGTACACTGTACAAGGTGTGCGAAATACTCAGCTTTGATCTGGCTCATAACTCTTCCTGTGTTAAATCTGGAGAACTTGAAGACCAAAACCTTCTCCAGCCGCCGTCTAGTTAGCCTTTCACCCTTCCCTCAGGGTGAGCCGGGACGAGTTGGCTCCCGTCCAAAATACCAGAAACTTCTGCATGCTTCACCTCCTCACTTCTCTTTCTAACTTTCAGCCCAACTTTTCAGTTCCAGCTGTTTTATTCATTTATATTTCTCCCAGATGTTTTTGGGAAATATCACCAAGTCTTCTTGCAGGTTCTTGATCTGAAGGAAATATTCAAAATACCCATTTTTATTTAGGATTTACAGAATCTTTAGAAAATAGTCATTAGACATAAAATGTATGTTTGTAAAGTTAAAATAGGTGGAAAAACTTTGTTCTTAAATTTAACATTACCTGCCTACCTCCGTGTCCTCTGGTTCAGCTCCAGCTGATGGTTTGCATGATGGTGTTGATGACATCTGCTCTTCACCTGACTCTTCTGAGGCTCAGAGTAATTTCTATTCACTTTAAACACTAAAGTCTTCAACCTTAATCATTTTTCAGGTGAAGCAGATGTTTGCAATGCCAGAAGTTACTAGATGTGAGTATGACAACACCTAATTTTGGCCTGATTTATGGTTGCCAGATGTGGTGGTGGGTTCAGAGTGTGAACCCGTCGACACAAACCCAAATGCTTAGAAAGCTTTGGGTTTGTTGATAAAATGGAAATTAAAGTCGAATATTTAGTTCATATTTAAATATAAGACAGATGGGGCATCAATTTTGCGGCCTGTATCTGCTTGATTTGATGTTATTGATCCTCCAAAAAACTACTGAGCTGAATTTCTTGTCAAGTGGTAGTGAAGAAAACCATTCAGTTTATTTGCAAATGTGGTTTTATTTAAAATTGGTTTAAACAAGTATCACATTGATCTAAATATTAGGTATTTGCAGCTTAAATGAAGGCTTATTTGCCATTAAATTTGTTTTGAGGGTAAATCCCGCTCTTCCAGGTCTGGGAAAGCGTTTGCTAGCCTAGCTGAGCAGTTGCTGGAAGTAGATTGTTGAGTTTAGCCTAAATGACTAAAATAAATGTCCAAACAACTCTAAAATATTCTTATTTTCATGATGTGGCTGAAGTGCAGAAATGAGTCATCACTAATCTCATTTTAATGCAGCGATTGCATGGACTCCTGTAAAACATGGCTTAACTTGTTTGTTTTCACTACTTTAAGCAACACATCAGCTCATTTTTGCTAACTTACTTTTTTTTTTCCTCCTTCCTCTTTTTTTCCCCCCCTGCTTTTTGAAAAAGCTACCCATAAACTGATAGTAAAGTATGGACTCAAAACACAGGCCCGAGTTTTTCACTACGCGTGACGACCGATGAGGGAGTGACGATGGCTAACCATTGGCTAAACCGACTACCAATCAAAAGGCCACGCCCCATTTTGGAAATACTTTGATTGCTTAAAATAAGTTCACCTGAGTTCATAAAAAAGGAAATTGGCTTCAACTTGGAAGTTCGATGGTTGGTTGATCGAGTTACCTGGCAAAAGGTGATTACCACACCCAGGAAGTGGTGCTTCGCCAAAATATAGTTCCTCATATGTCTTTGTATACAAGATTACTGCAACTCATTTTAAAAGTACATTTACTTTGTCAGACTAGGGTATTGGATGCACTTTTTTTTAAACGGATGTTTACACTAAATAAGCTAATTCTCAAAATGTTACCTATAAAGTAAAATGTCTTTGTGTTGATGATGTTTTTAGCTAAATAGAATTATGCATGTTTCCCTGCAAAAAACGCGAAGAAAGTATTTTCCTTACATGAACCTTTTCATTGGAGCAGACACCCACTTATTCATCCATGCAAAGTTCAGTGGGTGCATGAATGTGTGTTAGTGTGTGTGACTTGGCATTCGAGCGTGCATCTGCTCGGAGAGCATCCACATCAGGCAGAAGAATTCAGATCAGCAACCTGCCCAGGCAAGTTTCCTGTTGGCTTTAAGGGGCTAGTTTCTGATGCATCTGTGCAAACGTAAAAAAAAAAAAAAACAACATTACCACCGACAGATGATAGGCTGAGCTCAAGGTGAGATTTACTCCGAGTAAATCCCCAAACGTGACCTTGGATACCTGCTGAATGGGTGTAATTTTAACGGTGAACTTGGTGGAGAAAAACACTGATTGTGTGCAGAGACGGAGGTTGAGTGAGTTCAGCTGGGGTGGTGTGAGAGTAATGGTCAGCGTTGAGAGATGGAAAAAGTGATGCACGAGTGTGTGTGTGTGTGTGTGTGTGTGTGTGTGTGTGTGTGTGTTGACCCAGTTTTTAACAAGCAAAAGAAACAGCTGTGCTTATGTTTAACACAAACAACTTCTCCATCCTGAATCTGACTCGCGTCTTCTCCAGTCACATCACATCTCGAGTTTATACTGTCTGCAAAGATTAAAAGTTCAAATGAACGTAATCATTGTATTTATTTAAGTTTGTTCTGTTTTGAGGTTGCATAAGTGCTCGTCAGTAGGAAGGTACTCTCCAGTGGAAATCCAAACATGATTTGAGAAAATAAAGAGCGGGCTTTGATGCATTTAAACAGTTGTGGAGTTTTGTGGTAGTTTACTTTTGTTAATGCTATATTTGTATGAGGTTTGTTAAAATGGTCTCTGTTCTTACTGGTAAAGTAGTGTAGGCTGAACTTCTGCCTGATAAAGTATCCTGTAACCCGGGTTGAGTCATTATGTAATCTCGGGGGGTCGATGGGGAAACGGCGGCGGTATGACGGAGCATGCTCTGAAAGTTTGTGTGTGTTGGTGGTTGAATGTTGAACGTTTTTGGGAATCTCCACAAGGCATTTTCAATATCAGCAGAGCAGACCTCAGATAAAATGAGTCATATTTGTGAACTTTGACAAGACATGTTTTCCACCCTATGAACTCAACTCTATTCTCATTTCCTTTCACGGATCAGCAGGAACATTGACATTAAAGCACTAAAATAGACCACAAGTGGGTTTAGATCCACACTCCTGCACAGGAGATGGAAGTTCAGGTCTGGAAACTGATCTGTAATTGATCTTCTGGGACGTTTGGTATCTTTGTGCATTTATGCATGTGTGTGGAGAGTAAACACTTGTGGACATTACGCCCACTGTTATTCTCTCACACTTCCTGTTTACATCCGTTAACCATCATGCACCCTGTCACATTTTCTTACAGCTTTGATCTTTGGGCCTGATTAGTTTTTGTGACTTTTGATCCAGTTTAGAAGGGGAGGGGGACTTCTCTTTCAATGCTAAAATGTCTTGATGCTTTTCTTTGTTTTCTGTGATAATAAACTGAATATTTCAGAGTTTGGACAAGTGAATGGAAAATACCAATTAGAATTAACTTTTCATGGATGTTTTTGTAACATAAGTTTAATAATAATTATGATTAATAAATTTGAAAATTGAGTGTGTGTTTTATTTTTCTTTCTTTCATCCATCAGAGTTATCCAGCTTTTCTTTTTTGTGTGTGTGTGTGTTGTACTCATGGTGTCATGGTAAATTCGACCGGGATCGATGTCAGGAATCACGGTCAGGGAGTGTCTGGTGTACTCTTATCCTTGTGAGAACCAGCCCAAGTATTCCTGGGAATGAGGACGTTTTTGTAAAGCGAGGTCATTTTGGATGTAATCAGACGTTTTGTACTTGAGTTAACTCGAGGAGTCCAAACACGTGAAACTTCATTATCGGTGAGACCCTGACGGGCAAAGCTTGTGTCTGCCAAACTTAATCTGGACATGTCGCCTTGGTGCCAGTCCCTCCCCCCCACGCGATAAAACCCACAGACCAGAAAGTGTCTGTGATTTGTCCTGTTGTGCTGTATCGGTGCTACAACCAAAGCAACAACAACATCCTCGAGCCCAGAACTGTTTACAACAGGTGATAAGTGACTTCTGGTCCTCTTAACTGTGGGGCTTATCTCGTCCACTCAGCTGAAGGCTGGTAAACTCCCAGAGCTTCAAGTTGTTTGAGAGATTTGTATCACTTCAGTCCTGGTTGTTTGGGTTTCATCAAACAATACAGTTTATGGAGAGCCCTAAGGCATGTAGGACACACTCGTATGTCTGTGGAAATAAAGTTGGATTATTATGGTTTTGCACCTTTTTAACAGGCATTCCCCTGACAACAGTCATAAAGAGGTTTCATAATGAAGCATTGTGTTTTTGCACATAATAAACACAATTTTTGTATAAATTTGTACATTTAACTTTGGGAGTATTAATTCTTTTTAATCATTAAGCTCTGAATCTTAGAAATTGTACATATTTTTCATGTATTATTAATATTATCACTATTTCTCAAGTATATTTCCTTTTCAGTTGCACGTTCAAGTCTTTATATTAGACTACCATGTCTTTGGCATGAGGAGAAGACATTTTGGGAACTGCTCTGACAGGAAAATTAATCTTTAGGTCAACATCTACCGTCTTTTTGTTATCTCTGCTCAAACATCGTGGCTCAGTTTAAAGCACTTAGTCAGTGATGCTCATTAAAGAGTTCATGTTGATGCTTCATTACAGGTTCAGGTCTCTTTAAAAGGATCGTCTGATCATTCAGAAATGGTGGAGTACCAGGCAGCTGCTAAATCTATGTTAAAGTCGTGGCCGTAGCCATGTTTGGACTTGGTATTAAAATGTGTACTGAGTGATGTGACAGCAGGTGGACAGCAGGTGGACACCTGTAAGCTTGTCTCCCCCTCTCACTATATACACAAATGCAAGGATATGATTTCTGCTTGTAAAGGTTTATTTCATAGTTTCCTTTCTTGTTGCTTGTTTGTTTTTGGGGTTTTTTTTGCCGGCGCAGGGGCAGCAATGCACTAAACCGCACCTTGTCCCCAGGAAAGTAGAAGAAATCTCCCTGTCTTTCAGGTTTGTTTTCATTTTGTTTCAGGTTTGTTAGCTGAACATGTACAGCATTAATGACAATGGGAAACATTTAAAGACATGTTAGATTTTTTAAAAAAAAAAGCCTGAGACAAAACAGAAAACAGTAATGCAATATGTCACAAATTAAAAGAACTGAGATAGATGTGATACCATTTTTACATAAATGAGTATCTCCTTCTGCCTACCTGTAAGCTTTCTAGGAAACCAACAATGTGGACCATAATCCATTGCATTTAAAATGCTAAAAGACTGTGCTCACATGTGGCCTAAACCATCTCCAAGTGTGGTTTGAGTGGTCGGAGTGTGCTCTCAAAGTATGTTTACACCTGTATTTATGGGTGTCCTCTTTAAACCTGATCCCTCAGGATGAATTTTAATACCAGGTCTCAACTGGGCTCATGTAGCCACGACAAAAGCATTATGTTTTTTTTATGGTGATGTATATTTATCACAGGTTTAAGACCTAACTGATTCGATTTCTGACCCGTGTCCTTTCCTGCGTTCAAATCTCATCTTTTTCTTTCTGTTTTCTGCCTCCTAACTCTAATAAAGACCACTAATGCAAAAAAAAAAAAAAAAAAAATGATTCACTAAATGACGGGGGAAACAGAAAAAACATAGTATACCTTTTTAAAGATTGTATTTTGTACCTCTGAAGGAATCTCTGCTATTTTGGAGGAAGGGAAGTTTAAGCATGTATTTCAGCTAAGCTTGCATGCATTGTTAGCATTCCAGCAGTTACTTTAGAAAAGTTAGCATTTGTGACATTCCTGAGGCTTGGATCTAAAGTAAAACCTCTGAAGTCCAAATATGCAGAGCCTTAGCTCTGATTCAGGACGGTATCCCACAGAAAAGTCGGAGGATTTAATGAGAATTTCAGATCAGCTGGGAGTTGAGGCTCACTGAAGAATAGGAAACATTTAACCAAAGAAAACATCTTTTTTTGTTTGTTTTCTTTGTTTTCTGTCTCATTTTACAACCAAATCATCTTTCTCCTTTTCAAAGTGAAGCTTACGTTTCTCCAGTTCCAGATAACAAAGTGCCTCATTAAGCAGATGGAGATCTCTTGCAGGACAGATTGTCTCACCGTCAGATAACAGTTCAGATGTTCACTCAACCTTTCGCACTGGTTATCTGGTGATGACACACTGGTCATTCGTGAGGCTCTGATGGCATTTGAAGCCGACGATCTCGATCAAAATTGAACTAATGACTCATTCAGTTTGTCCAGATAGAAGCTCACGTGTGTGAGGGTGTTTGTTTTATTAATGTGTGTGCTGTTGTGTTATCGGAGAAAGTACACGCAAGATGACTGTAGGGCAAGGTACACACACACAAACACACACACAATTCATGGACCTGTGTGTTTCTGTGTGTGTCTTTTGTACTATCAGACATTTTTTCCAGTGTAGTCCTTTTTTTTTTTTTTTAACACATCTGGTTTTACTCTTAAGGAGAGGAAAATATTGCATCATCATCCTTTCTTCTTCTTCTTCTTCTTACAGCAGAGGTTTAAAGCTCTGGTTGTGAAGGGTTAAAACTGATTCACAGACAGTTGCAAACCTACAGCGACATTCCTTCCTTCACACTCACACAACATTTATTTACGTGTTAGGAGCCAACACAGCTGCAGAGGATTTTAATGCAGACACTTATAATTCACCGGTCGTCCTGGCAACAAGCTTTTGAAGAAACATTACTTCTGTTAGTTTATCTTTCTTTAGTGTTTTTATAGGTTTATAAATATTTTAGATCTTTTTTTTTTCATTTGAGTAGTTTGAAAGATAAATGTTGGTTGTATTCATGAGACAGTTTAAATATTATTTCAAAAATGTGAAAAAAATTGTCTTTTTGTGGTATTGTGGTATATAGCTTTGAAATTCCCAAAAGAAAAATTGTATTTTTGATATTTTATTTAGTTTTGTTTATGAATAATTGAAGAATGACTTTAATTTTGTTGCATGGCGCATTTATCGGTTGTTAGTAATCGCCTTACCTGCAGTTAGACAATAGCCAGAACTTTCTCAGTCTGAACTAAAAGAGGAACCAGTTATTCTTATTAAAACATCTCATATCGGTTTGTAGAAATGCTATATTGTGGATTTTTACTTTGCTTTACCCCCTGGTTTTCTGCCAAACAATAGACAGTGCTTCTGAGAAAGAAAATCCAACTAGATTGATAACAAGCTTTAGAGAACATAAAGTACATATTGTAATTTATATGCTGATATGAAAACAGTTTAGTAAAAACTTTACTTTTTTTTTTCAATCTTTGTTACATTTTCATGATGTGACACACTGATTTGTGCACTGACATTTTCAAGCTTCAACATTGCATCATATAAGAACAACAGCACCATAATTCAACATTAGCTCCACTAATACAAAGCTGAACCTTCTCAGAGGGAGAACGGTGAGGGTCCGGACATCTTGGATGGTAGCTGGTGGGAGGTGCCTCCTACCAAACTCCACACAAACTCTGTACAGTATGAGCGTGAGGCTAGCAAAGCAAAACCCTTTACATAATCTAAGCCTCTCCTCCCACATGGCCATACTTGGATTTCCAGAGGACAGTAAATGATTCTCTCCGAGTCGGTTCAGTATTTTAATCAGTCGCCCCCCTACTGGCACAGCAGCACCAGTTTACTCCTCCACTGGAAACTAACCAGAGCTCCATCCAGGGACACAGATTCGTTTGTAAAAATAGAACTTGTTAAATACTCCCTGAGAGGTGATCCTGGAAAGTTTCTTGATCAGTGACACTCTTTTTGAGTTTCTTTTAATCTTTGATTTTCTTTTACCCTCCACTCTCATTTGAGTCTTGTTGATTTAAAAGTAAGGACATGTTGAACATTTCTAACCTTTAACATCAAAGCTACCTTAATCATGACATTATGTCACTTTTATGTTTTGGCTTTGATAATTTTTTTCTCCCCTTATTAAATATGTCAAAAGTCATTTGATGGATTGGTGTGTACCGTATTTTTCGGGCTATAAGTCGAACTTTTTTC
Source organism: Zenarchopterus dispar (assembly GCA_028564865.1). Lineage (NCBI taxonomy): Eukaryota > Metazoa > Chordata > Actinopteri > Beloniformes > Zenarchopteridae > Zenarchopterus > Zenarchopterus dispar. Next base: position 12,591 of record JAOWBL010033960.1, read on the forward strand.
ATGGTTTGGCTGGTCCTGCGACTTATACTTTGGTGCGACTTATATTAAAATATATAATTTCACATTTTCGTTACTTTCATACTGACAGCCGTGAGAGGGCGCTCTAGGCTTGTGTGCCAGTATCTGTTACTTCTATTACTACCACTGAAATAAAAAACGTAAACATAAACGTATAAAGACAATTGAAATCATTATGTATTTTTTAGCTGGTACGACTTATACTCAGGAGCAACTTATAGTCCGGAAAATACGATAATCTTATACACAGATTTACATCGCCTCAGGGAGGATTGTGCTTTTTGTTTTCCTTCATCAGTTCAAACTTTCTAACTTTTCTGACCCAGTTTGAAGTCTTTGCTCCGTTTCTGTGATTTGATTAAGATATGACACGTTAAAATTACAGCAGAGCCTCTGAAAGGGGGTTTTGGGCGACACCGAGCCCGAGCGATTATCGTCTGCATTTCCTCCTCTGTCGACAAGCTTCAATTAAAAGATTAAAATCTCTTCTTTCAGCACCATCTTATGTTTTCGTGTGTGTGTGTGCGTTACAAGAGAAACTTTTATTGTGAAAGCTTTCAGAATGGCCCATTTGTCGCTCTCGCCGCTCCCTCGGTGCCGAGTCTTGCCCTGTAGCTCCAGTTAAACCTCCCAGCTTCCAAGGCTCAGGCGTCCGCCCTCGCGGTTCTGGTTCCCATCTGGAGAGTGTCGGGTTACAGCCCGGCCCAAATAACACCCCTGCAGAGACAAAGAGGTTTCTGTGTGTGGGAGATGAGTTCCACCCAGCCAGTGACCGATCCGGCATCACTCTCGTGCACAGTCACGACCGCAGGATGAAATGACAGGGAGGTCGCGAAGCCGCGCTATGCGAGCTTGGTGTGGTTCTGTTTTCTTTCGGGCCGAACTGGACCTCTCCCACTTCCTGTCCACAAACAGGACGAAGTTTGTTCCTCGTGGCGTTCTCGCTCTTCGTTTACGCTAATATTTAAGATTAATTTAAATATTTGGAGCTCTTCTGCTTCATCGTGGGACAGAGTTTGTCCTGTCGGTAAAGGGAGTGGTTTTAGGAGTAAAATAAACCAGATCCGAACCCACAGAATATAGGTTTGTAATCTATGTAATTACTCCTCCCTAAAACTGAACCCTTTTACCAAAAAAAAAAAAAAAAAAAAGGTTTTGATGGTTTCATGATGAAGGAAGAAATTAGATTAAAAGTCCAAACTCTAAACTTCAAAACTGTCTGAGTCAGCATTTTTACTTTAAATGATGATCCGAACCAGAACCGTTGGTGCGTGTGAGCTTATTCAAAGATGTAAAACAGTATAACAACACCGGATGGTTCCCCGTAACTATGCAGACGTGGTTGCTAGGAGACAGTCGGGGGGGGGGGGGGTAACTCATTGGTAGTTACTGTAAATGTTTTTCCTCCAGTGTTGTAAGTTTTGTTAATACAGTTTTATTGACACAAACACACACATTTACTCACGGAGGCCTTCAAATGGGTCTGATAGGGCAACATCCTGGGTGTTTGTGTGTTTGTAACTGAATCCCTGAGCTTGACATTAGTCCGTAGAAGAAGAAACCGTCCTCTGGTTTCTTCTTCCTTCGTCTTGATTTCACTTTCTCCTCATCTTATTACACTTTCAGCTTTAATTAGCTTTTTTTTTTTTTTTTTTTTTAAGATAAGGCTGAGTAATATCAGTTATCATAACTCCTCACATCATACTCGTCTGCTGGTAGAAATTTCGATCGTGGGTGTTTAAACTTTTGCATACACATATGTATGTTGTCTTTTTCTTCCCTCGTGTTATAAAAGTAAGCTGAATTTGTCAGAACAGAACTTAAGACGATCTCCCCTTGATTTCCTCATGTTTAACAGTTTATTTCACATCAGTTGAGTCCACTTTAATCACATTTTAGGGAACCTTTTTTTTTCTCCTGCCATCTAAACTTCTTCTTTTCTTGGAGTATTGAGTTGAAGTCAGGACATAATTTGAAAAAGTGTGATGGATGACACACTGTAAAAAAGAAAACAGTAAGAAAACTCAGTATTTCAAGGGAACTTACTGGACCAGGTTTTTTTTTTACTTTTGAGGCCAACTCAAATTTGAAGGTTATGAACTAATACATATACATTTGCTCATGTGACTCATCTTTCATAGCTTTAGAAACTTATAAATTGTACATATAGTGAATTCTAAATAATAAATTCTTATGTACATTTCAGTAAATGCATCTTTGGGATTAATGGAAACTTCAAAAATGTTAATTTGCTATACTTAGTCTAAACACTCATTCATTTAGTAAAAAAAATCTGTTATGAAATTCGTCTGGAATCTCTCTAAATTCACATTTCCACCAGGAAATGTGAATTAAAACAATCGCAATGAGCCGAGATCAATGATTCATACAGGAGGCACTACTTGGAAAAATCCAAAATCAATTTTGACAGATAGGATGAAACCTTAATAAAAGTTTAGTTTATCCCAAGCCCTTTTTTTTTTCTCCAGATGAGCTTCCGGTTCTGGCGATTTTCCTTTTTTTTTTTTTTTTTCAAACTGAAACTAAATTAACTTCTTCACCTTTGTATCACATTTAGCAGAATATACTTGACAAATAATGAGACGATCATATTTTTTTTTTTTTTTTAATGTTAAGCTTTTTTTTCCTTTAAAAATGCTAAATGTTATCACCTTTCCTATCATCTTCGCTTTGGCTGCTTTTGTCCATGTCAGTCATAACACCTGGTCATACAGGTGGAGGTGAAGGAATGTGGTGGAGGAGGGGAAATGACGGGGGGATGAAAGAGGAGACTGAGGGCGAGGGAAGGGGGATGTTAACTTCCTTGTGTGTTTTTTGTTAATTTATCACCACACCGAGAAACGCAGACAGAAGTATAAATGGTGATTAGGAGGGGAAAGGTTTTCCAACTTGCTGCTTTAATGTTCCCTCGGGGGGATCTGGGGGGGAAACCTCCAATAAAGACTTTAACAGCCTGTAATTACAGACCTGCTGCCAAAGACACCTTACAATGTGGCTTTTATATAATAACCCGTCTGTCTCCGGCTGCACGTGTCCCTGTCTCGGAGGGAGTCTCCTTTCAAACGTCGTTTAAAAAAAAAAAAAGAAAATTTTTTTTTTTTTTCTCTGCAGCACTTCTCCGAACTCCTAGATGACATTTCCCAAGATGCTCTGCTGGGCCAGCTGCTCAGCGACCCCTTCCTGTCTGGAGGGAGAGGTGATGTGGACGCCATGGAGGCAGAGGACGGCAGCGGCGAGCTGTCCCCGTCCTCCCCCCTGCCCCCGCACATCACCGCCGAACACAGCTACTCGCTGTGTGGCGACAGCCGACCTCAGTCGCCGCTGTCGCACCTGACCGGAGAGCAAGGCAGCGAAGCAGGTGAGAGGCCGGCTTCCCAGATTTATGACTCTTAAACCCATGATTAAACACTTTATTTATTTATTTGTTCATGACTTTATAAGTGCACTTAATATAAGAGAATAAACACTAGTCAGGAGCGGTTTCTGTCATCTAGCAACCTCAAGGTTATTCTTAATAATTTTGTAGGTGTAAAAAGGGTTCATAGTTTATTTTTCTGCCGTTTGAGGCATCTTAAGTTGACCTTTCCTATGATGAAGGCTCTAAGAGGAGTCCATGTTGCCTGTTTTGCAGCAGACTCGGATGGAGATTCACCTGAGTGGGCCATGGAGCAGGACGAGGCCATTGAGGGCCTCCTGTGTGAGACCCCCTCCCTGCTCCCCACCCTCTCACTTTCTCTGACCCCCAGCGAGGCCTCCCACGCCACCGGGGGCGCTGATGCAGCACCCTCTCCCGCTCCCGCCACCGCCGCCGCCGCTGCTCAGACGGCAGTCAGCAGTAACAGCCAGGTCAAAGGCATCAAGGTGGGCGACCTGTGACGCATGGTGAGACCCGGTGTTGGTGTCGGTTTGTTACGCTCTCCGTCTTCTGTGTTTCCAGGTGAAGGAGGAGAGCATCATCCCTCAGATCAAACTGGAACCTCACGAGGTCGATCAGTTCCTCAATCTTTCACACAAAGGTCTGAGTTCACGCTTTCCATCTTTTTTGTGCTGCGAGGACCCCTGCTGGCCACTTGTTGAAATAACCAAAGTAGATTTTTTTTTTTTTTTTTTAATGACGTAAAGACAAAATTTGACCTGAAAACACGTTTTTTTTTTGTTTTGTTTTTTTTTTCAATCTAAATCACAATAGCCGAGCTAATCCGCGAATCACCATGTTTCAGGTCTGGAGTCCCTGCAGATGCCTCCCACTCCTCCCAGTTCCCACGGCAGCGACTCGGAGGGCAGCCAGAGCCCCGTCCATGCCACGCCCAGTCTGTCCTGTCCCACATCCCCCACCAGCCCGCCGCCATCCCAGACCGGCGTGAAGGTGTCACCTCGCGCCGCTTCTTCTCTGTCCAACTCGCCCCTGCTCACCGCTCCACACGTAAGCACCGATCATGGCGTTCGGCACATTTTGTCGGGTTACATAAGTGGCAGCTGTCCAATATCTCCAAACATCTGGGTCCTGGTCGTTTCACATGCTGGAATATTTGTGGAAACGTTTGTCATTTTCTAGATAATAATCGTATCAAGAAGACTGCAGCTCCACCTTCACCAGCCACGGGACGAAGAAGATCTAGCATTACATTACACATCTCCATTTGAAAGATGTTCATAGGAACACTGTAAGGCCTCCTCTAGAACAACCTAATGTGTTCTTGCATCATCTCTTAGGTTGTTCCTCAGGTATTCATCCGTCGGCCCTTCGACACAACTTTTCGTGTTGCGTTCGTAGAAAATCTTGGACATGGCCATGAACTTAGAAACGGGCTACGAAAGCTGGATTCTTATAAGGCTGCCTTAAGGAGGTCTTAGGAAATGATCCAAAAATTGTTCTTAGTGTGTTTGCACCCGTTGGTACGGGTCATTGTGACCGAGGCTTTAAATAAAATTAGCATGTTTATACATAAATCTTTCTCACTCTGAAGGATGATTTATGGACTTCATTCACATTATAATTGCAATTATTATGGTAAGAATTAGTTTTATCTTCATAAGTTTAAATACTGTGAATGTTGCTTTTCTGCTATTTGTTTATATCTGAAAATGAGATATTTGTACTTTTTCCGTAAAACATTAGATTTGAACTCTTTTTGAGTTTCCTCTGACTAACTTTTAAGCCTTTTTAGGCATAAATTATTTCTCTGCATACTTTAATCCCATATCAAAACTTAAATATAGTGGACTTTTTGTCTTTTTTTTGGCACGATCATCCTCAAGAATGAAGCAGTGAGTGTGTTTTTGTCTGGAATAATTGATATTGTTTAACATTTTTGAACTTTTGTTTTTCATTTTCACTTTGAAGAGACTTTTGGGTAAAAGCACACTGATGTTTTAACGGTGTAATAATCTTTTTAGACATTAGAGGGTCAAAGAAAAGCAAAAATGGATAGGTGGAGTATCTATGAATTTGCCTTTATTTCCATGTCACAGATAAGCAAATACAGACTGCGTTGAGTGTCATAAAGTTACTACAAAATATAAAGTTAAGCATTGCTGGAGCATGATTTAACTTTCTCATCTTCCTCACAGAAACTTCAGGGTTCAGGACCGCTGATCCTGACCGAGGAAGAGCGCCGCACGCTGGTGGCTGAAGGTTACCCGGTTCCCACCAAACTGCCGCTCACCAAAGCCGAGGAGAAGGCGCTGAAGAAGATCCGCAGGAAGATCAAGAACAAGGTAGAAACACCTGAACCCACGACATCAGAATCCTTCACACTTCCTGAATCAGATGTGCAGATCTGTTTCAGTTTATAAGGAATCAGAGTTTATACCTTTTTTATAAAATAAGAGGAAGGTTAAAGACATGTGATGTTTAAAATCAATCAAGTTTGGTAAAATATTAAGATTATCGGCATGTTTTTACCTGCTTTATTCATTCTCACAATGACAAAACTTTTTGAGAATGCTTTTTTAAAATTTTAGCTTTTTACAAGATGTCGTAAAAACAACTTGTCTTCCAATATTCCCACAGTTTGAAACATATAAGCCAAGCTTTTTCAGTAATGTCTTTTTTCTAAATCTCTCTAAATAACTTTCCATCTCAGATTTCAGCTCAGGAGAGTCGCAGGAAGAAGAAAGAGTACATGGACACCCTCGAGAAAAAGTAAGTCCTTTTCATTTGTTTTTAATTGTTTTTCTAAATTATTTTGACTGAAGTTGAAGCATTGTAAAATATTTCAGATAATCTTCTGATGGATGTTCCTGAGCTAAAGAGAGTAAAATATAAATATACCTTGAAGGAAACCTTTTAAATAGATTTAGCAATAATTTAAAGGGCAGGACGTGACAATGTGCTGGGTAGAAATGAGATTTAAATCGTCTGAAGCTGTTCAGTCACTGACCCTGCAGTACCGCGGTGTGACCACAGGGTGGAGACCTGCTCCAACGAAAACAACGATCTGCGCCGGAAAGTGGAGACCCTGGAGTGTACAAACAAGTAAGAACACGCAGATAAAACTCTTCCTAACTGTGAGATTTTAACATTGTCAGTCCCTCCACTCACATCCTAGTTCTCATCACTTAAACTGTAGAGAAAATCAAATAGACTTCTTGTCTCAGAGTTTCAAATTGACATTATATCTGTAATCTGTAGTTCTGAATCTATATCACATACACATTAAAAGTATTTTCAGACGTACACTTTGAACTGAATTTGCAATGCAGATTGATGGTACTCGACCTATTACATCATAGATCCCAAAAAGACTTCTGCAGGGGATAATCCTGTGGATCCCTGCCTGTAGCTCCTCCTTCCTCCTCTCTTTTTGATGCTCTTCATCCGTCCATTCAACCTCTCAGAGATGCTCTTTTTTCTTCTTTTCTTTCCACTTTTGGTCAATACCCACAAGTCAAAGCCCAGGGTAAGGTTAGTGTACGGGTCATCTGGTTTTAACAGCTTTCTGGTACCACAGGAAGATACACCTAGGATGAATTTACCAAGAGACGGACAGATTAAGAATACAAAGGCCTCACTCTGGAGTCTGGAAAGAGAAACTTTTAGATGACGACTCTCTGGAGAGCATCCTGAGCAAACTACAAGGGAGCCCTCCTTATGGGTCTGCTGCTGGAAACCTTGACAGTTTAATCCCCAGCTAGGTGTTTTTCTGAGACCCCATGACCCTGCATCGGATTATATAGAAAATGGGATGGATGGATTTTCCTGAGATGGATTTCCAGGTGGCAGGCGAAAGGACAGAGAAGACGAGGAACCCAGAGGTCACCAAACAGACACTTTTATGTGGAGTTAATTAAACGTGAAACCATCATTTGTTTCCAGGAGGTATCTTAGATTCTGGTTTTCTGGAAAATCACAACTGAGCACGTAAAACTTGCCCAGATGTGTGTAATTCTGGCTTTTTTTTGTTTTAGTTTTTTGTTGTTGTATCTCTCAACACACCTCACTAAAACCAGACTAGAATCCTCATCTTCTCACTTTGAGATCCTCCTCCTTCATCATATTCTTCTTGACTCGCATGTACAGATTTGGAAAATCATCTGTGATGAAAGCAAGATGATTTCCTGGTTATGAGAGGAGCAAAGAGCACGTGAGTTGGTGGTCAAGTGTCGTGACGTGAACCTCTTCCATGAAGAAGTCCTTCTGATGGACCACTCAGGAGGTTCCCTGATAGGTTTTCTGGTGAGGAAGGAACTCCTACCATCGGTTGCATCCTCGCTTCCAGTCATGTACTTCATGATTTTGGATGATTTACGAGGTTGTAAAAGGTCATCAGAGCTCACGTCAGGAGAGCAAGAGAAGGTTCCAGCAGGCAAATTTAACAGGTGGACCTGGTAGGTTCTCGCTCTTAATGTCACCGAGAGCAGCAGCGATAATGAGTCGGGGAAAACACTGACACAGTTTTATTATTCACAAATAAAGCTAAATAAAACTCTCCCTGTGGATATGTTCAGCTGCAGTTTTTTGTTTTGTTTTTTTATTCATGCGTAATCATGAGTCTGATGCGAAGCCGCATCAGATGTCGTTTGCTGCTGTTACGCATGGACGAGCTGTGGTTCACGTCTGTATCTGACTGGAAACACAGCTGTCATGGCAGTGAGTGGTTTTATTTTTTTGTTTTGTTTTTTTTTTTGCCTTTTCGGGCTGGCGCACCTGAACCTGTGTCTGTGTTGTTGGGAGACTTCAAGCTGCAAAACGAAATCTCAGTTCATCGTCTGAGGAGCGCTAAATGAAAGTCATCTCGGTTGGAGATAAATCCACGTTGTGATGTCACAAAACGCTGCACATCTGGACAGTTTATCAAAAGAAAAATCCTCAAACCCAACCTGTGATTAGTGAAGTGTCTAATGTCAGAGTTTTTGAGGTATGACCTTGAAAAAACCAAAATGTAATTGAGTTATAATTATTATTTTCCCCTATAATCGTCTTTAATGTCACATCTAGACTTCATGAACCTTCCAATTAATTTAATAAAGATTATTTAATCGTATCCTTGACAAGTTTTTTTTTTTTGGATCTGTACGAGAAAACATAGTCCCTCACTGCATTCATCCGATGACTTTTACTGCTTCTCATTTTACAAAAGGGAACTTAATAAATTGTCTTTCTTTCCTTTTAGGAATAATTAAACATGTGATAGTAGATAAAGTGGTAAACTGACTGACCGAAATGTAAACTTTCTCCTAAAAGATGAGCAGTTGTGGGAGTGTGTTTTAGTTTCAGTTTCAAGAAGAAAAAAGTCTGTAGGTGCAAAAGTACAAACTAAAGATGAATCAAAATATCAGTTATAAATAAGTTCAATAATGCATCAAAAAGTTTAATACATTGATAACAACATTAAATATCATGTAATAGTTTTGCATCTTTGTCATTTTATTCCTGCAACTTTTTGTACTGATTTCTCTCCATACTTCTACTTAAAGGCAGGGTAAGCCATTTCTGGATGACATCACATCTGCTGATATTAAAAACAAAACACAGTTACCCCCCACAGAGTTAAAACACGCTCCACCATGAACTCTTCTCCAGAAATGTTGTTTATGTGCAACATTTAAATAAAGCATTTCCACTCCCACTTTAGTGACCCGGCCGGTGATTTATTTGTGTAATAATCTGCATAACTAACCACAAATGTTGTTCACATCCAATCAGCTGGTCAGTTAGAGCAGCCTGGTAGTTTTAGGAGGCGGAGCTTAAAGAGAAAACTGCATTTTTACAGTAAAAAAAAAAAGAAAGTTACTTTAGGTGCTTTTGAATAGAATATAAACTTTTATCCATCATCGTGATCTTCTTCTACACGACAGAAATAACGTGATGAATCCCAGAGGGACTTGTACGGTCTGCTGTTGGTGCCCTTTTTAATTTTTAATATCCACATTAATAAGTCTGTGGGTAACAAGCACAATGCAAATGGCTGAAGAAAAGGAATGGATCTAATTTATCACAATTAAATGGTAATTACATTTGTATTTGATCTTCTTAGGCCTGGAGCAGGAGGAGAACGAGCTACCATGCTCTAACCAAATCATTTTATAAAACCAGTAGATTATCTACCAGTTTTTCTGTTTCTAGTAGATTTTTTTTTTTATAGTTAATTTTCTTTAAATGAGGAAAACGATGTCTTGTGTTATGAAACCTGCTTGTGATTTTGACTTTGATGCAATAACGAGATATTGTCACCACATTACAGTCGAGGTTTGGGGGTTTTTTCTTCCAGTAAAGTGCTCTTTACTGTGGAGTTAATGCAGGAAAAGACAGCACAGAATATGCAGTGCATTGTGGGTTTTTTTGTGCGTCTTAACGCGTGTTTGTGTGTGTGTGTGTGTGTGTGTCTCTCCAGGTCGCTGCTACAGCAGCTGCAGTCTCTGCAGGCGGCGGTTGCAGGAAAAGTCCACAAGTCCTGCAGGGTGGCTGGCACCCAGACATCATCATGCCTAATGGTACTAGTGTGTGTGTGTGTGTGTGTGTGTGTGTGTGTGTGTGTGTGTGTGTGTGTGTCTACTAATGAGGGATTGTGGTGTTGGAACATTTATTATTGAATTGGAAACATCTGCTTCCATCTTTCATTAGCAGCTTAGCATTTAGTGTGATGACTTAATTTATTTACCCTTCCCTCCATCCATCCACACCCTCCTCCCCCTTCTTCTTCTTCTGCTTCTTCTCCGTGTCGCTCCTCGTGTCTTCCCGTAGGTGGTCGTCTTGTGTTTCGCTCTGTTTCTGGGGAGTTTTTACCCGAGCAGTCTGAGCCCGTGCTCGACCGTCACCGAAACAGGCGCCGCCTCCAAACAGATGGCGGTCCAGGAGTCCTACACAGCCACAGGTAGCCGCGCTGCGTGGTCCGCTCAACACTCGTATAAAACAACTTCATGATGATAACCGTCTGTGGATAGTATAGTTAAATGTATTGGTGCCCTTCCATGAAACAAAAAAACAGAAACAAATGTCATCATTATTTATTTAATGCTTAATACAAATCTTTTTTTTTTTTTAATCAGAGGAATATTTTACCTTAACTGCTCCAACTGTCTCAAGTTTGAAGAAGGGGAAACTTTTTCTACTCTACATTTTTGACAGTTTTTCAAAACTGTCGAGTGGGATTGAGATGACAAGTCACAGTGGGTTATTTTTGCACCCACAGAGGACCAGTAACTCACAGCTGAGGCTCAACTTCCTGATGTCTCGATAGTCTTGAAACTTCAGCTCTAAAAACGTAACCAAACCCCGTCACTGTTTCAGTCTGTATGGGTTTGCTTTTCTTCGTAAGCTTTAATTTCCTCTCCACAAACACAGAGCTGATGTGGTTTCCACTCATCAGAAACTTTATGGACTTTTGTTTTTCTTTTAATAGTGGATCTTCTTTCTTGGAGCCCAAGGAAGACCTGACGGTGACGCACCTTGACCTTTAAGTTCAGCTCGAATATGTTTCGTCATTGGCATCATCTTTTTAATCAACCCGGGTCTGCCTTTCCTCCTGCAGCCACGTCCTGGGAGGACGGCTATGGTCCCGTGGACCTTAGTTGCTATTTCCACGGCTAATATGACCAAGTGGGGTCATTTGGGACCCCATTGACTTCATATAGGAATATTCTATATAAATGATTTTTTTTTTTAGGTTTCTTCATCTAATATTTTTGTCCATCATTTTTATTTTTATTTTTTCTATTTTTTTTTTGTTACAAAAAAGCCAAAAAACACACTGATACAACAATATCCTCCTGAGAACCAAGGAAAAAGTGTCTTTTAATATCACTTTTATTGTGATGTCCTGGCTGTTTGGAGCTAAAACAACAACTCACAATTTAGAAATTTACAAAAATAATTTTGTTTTAGATTTTACAGTAGTTGACAACAGAACTATCCCTCTGTAATAAACGGTGAGACTTTGAAATCAAAATAGACTGATGCCAAATTGTTCCTAAACAAGAAAATACATGATTACCACAGGTAAACAAACAATATCATAACATTATTTACCTTTTCTCTTTTTCTGGCATGTGCGTTTTGCTGCAGTTTCATATTTTGTATCATGATGAAAACAAAGTTCCTCTTATCCCACCCAAACACATCAGATATCATTTGAAAGGTCAGGATGTCCTCTACGAAGCACATCAGGGCTTAGTACGGTAGCTCAGATGGGTCAAAATATATAAACCAAAAACTAATGTCCACTCCAGAGGACACACATGTATAGGCTGGGTCTCAGGAGGATATTACATTTATTAAAACAACCCTTGTCTGTTACACCTCTGCATCAAAAATGAGAACAATAAATCATAAAATGTAAAGTTTCTTTGTGTAAAACAGTAAAATATAATGATTATAGTTGGCAAATTACAATATCATCTGAAGCTATAATGTAAAAAATCTCATAAGTCACCCTGCACAACCCATATATGTCATATATGACTCGGTCGCTTGAAGGTTAAAGGGAGGGTAAGTGATTCTAGGTGCCATCTAATCCTGAACACTTTTGCTGCCCATCTCATAAGAAAGGAAAAAAAACCTGCTCTTGCTCTGTAAACTGGTCAGGTTGACAGGTGGTGGGTTCATGCTCATGAATTTGAGGAGCGGGGTGAAAATCGGACCCATTCACGATGAGGCGTGAGAGATGTGACGTCATCCAGAAATTGCTTACCGTGCCTTTAAGACTATATCAGTCAGGAGCTCAAATTGATATATTTTTTAATCTTTTTGGCCAATAAAAAGCAATTAAAAGTTTTAGTGAATATTTTCACACAAAGACTGATAAACTTATGGTTTAAAAAAAAAAAAAAAAAAAAAAAAGTGCCATGCTGGTTTTTACATAAATGTGACATCCAGAGGAAGAATCTGGCCAGAGAGCTTTATCTCTCCCCCGGTGACTCCCCTCCTCCTCTCCCCACTGTGGCAGTTATCACAGTTATAAAATAGGAAGAATAATCACAACATGACTGTAATCCATGATAAACTGCAACTGTGAGAATACCGAATACAATACCGAATTTGTCACCCTCTTGATTAAAAGCCAGGGCTCCTGCGAGTCTGCCGCCCCTCTGAATGAGATAAGCAGAGAAACCTCCACTCCACTGTGTCTGTGTCTCGCCCTGTGGATTTCTCTGTGGGTTTTTTTTTTCTTTTTTTTCCTGTTCACAACCAAGAGAATGACATGACGCCCTTAACAAACCCTATCAGCTGACAAAATGATTTATGCTGGCTGCTGATGAGTGAGTTTGGCAGCTTTTCTCCCCCGACTGTGTAAATACCTTCAGATAACCTCCACTTTTCAACTGACCAGAGGAGGAAAAAAACCAGCAGCCTTTTACAATAAATAAATAAATAACAGTTTTGATATGATGAATGTGTCCACTGAGAGGTATTTGGATTTATGCTGATCAGAAGGAAAAGAAAATGAAAGATGGGAAATAGTAGAAATAAAGAATTTGCAGGAAAAAAAAAAGTTTCAGTTCTGTATAAAAAGAGGAGATGGTTTAAATGTGTTTATTTGTTCTGAATAAAAATATTATACAAAAACTTGAACATGTTGAATAGACTGTACAATTATATATTTTGTTTTTGTTTAACTTCCTGTGAGCACCAAATTATGCTTCCTTTGTCTTTATTATGTTTGCAAAGGTTGCAACATTCATTGTTGTCTGTGTGTGTGTGTGTATATACATACACATATATATACATACATATACATATATATACATATATATACATATATATAAATACATATACATGTGTATATATATGTATATATATATATATGCATATATATGTATATGTATATATATATTTACATATATATATGTATATGTATGTATTTTTAAATTCACATTCTAACTCTATTTTAAAGTCAATATGTTATTTCTCATCATCTGCTGAAATAAAGCACTTTGAAAGACTGAGGTGACACAATTCGTTCTCAGATCATTTTTGTTTAAAACTGATTTTTGTTTCACGTTGACTTCACAGCTATCACAACTCGTTGGCACTAAAATCAGCTGTTCTTGACCTCTTTTAGGATGAAGTATGTGGTCACTCTGGACCGATCACACCCGGACTGTGAAGGTGATGTCTGGTGTTTGTGAAACATCTACTCCTGCCTGCCCTCTTCACCCGACAGCAGCTGTTGTTTGTTTGTTTGTTTGTTTGTGTGTTTGTTTGTTTGTTCACGACAGCTGAGGTCAAAAGACCAATAACTGTAGTTTCAATGGACACGTGCGATCACTACCGGCTGCCTGAGGCCGACGATGCCACGCTGGCTCACATGGATTATTGATTACAGGCAGCATGTGCACTTGGCGCTTGCTGGGTCAGTGATACTGTCCACATCAAGTCTGCGGGGGGTGGGGGGTAATTACCAACATGTTTCTCATTAACCTCAACTCTCATTTATGTAATATTTCACCAGTTCACCAACGACCCCGCTTTAACGCTGATCAGCTCGAAGGCTGGATCCGTCTTCTTCCTCTTCCAGAAATTCCGGGGCTTTGTAACCGATCATGTTTACGCTACGCCGTATTGATTCTTAAAAGCGTTCCACTTTCATCTGCCAGTAAACAATGTCAGCATTCAGCTCCGGCCGGATCAAGAGGAGAGGTTCTGTCGTCATTTTAAAGATTTTATTATTTTAAAGGTTCAGCTCACATCAGCCATGATGAGATGTTTATCATCCTGGGTACGCTTCTGCGGTACTTGACTTCTGTCTTTTTGATGACACGAGATGTCAATCAAACCCTAAGTAGATGTTTGAAGCAAGTGTGGTGTCAAAAGTGAGTGGAAAACCTTCAATGTCCACCAGAACCTTTTCTGTTGAAGTTAAAATATAAAAATAAATATTTGAGTGCCTGTTTTGCTACAGAAAAGATTAATTAAATTCACAGGAGTTGAGAAGTTGGTCCAGATGTTTTGTGATGCTGTTGCTGCAGCGAAGTCTCCCGCAGAACAGCTGGAAATCCTCCAGTCTGGTATCTGGGTCGGCAGAAGAGAGGCCGGACGTGGAGCCAAAAGTTCATTGTCCAAACTACTCAACGAGTGTTTCTGTTTGAACAAATTCCCGATATCGATGGGTGCAGACATTCATGTCAGCAGAAAAGAGTTGGAAGAACTTTCCTGAGGTCCCAGTAGTCAGCGGGCTGGAGAATATCTGCAAAGCTTCAGGAGCAAATGTTGCAGAGTTTTGAGTTTGATCGTCTCTCTTATTTGTCTCTAAGATGAAAATAGTTTATGATTATGCCTGCAACGCTTACTCAACTAATCAGTCATGTTGATTATAAACAAAATGTGTCAAAGCTCAACTTTTGGCGTCATTTATATTTACATATATATATATATATAATATAATCTTGCAGCAGATATTTTCATATGGTGCATTAATGTGGGGTCTGTGTCCTTCACCAGTCCTCCTTGACAGTATAATCTCACATATTTTATCAATATCTGACTTCCTATTTCTGCTTAGGAGGATCAAACCACTAATGGGAAACATAAAAGTACCAGACTGACAAAAAGACAAAGACAGTGATGGGTGGGGGATGTGTAGTGTGGTGGTCAATGCGTCATATAAAATCGCTTCATATGACACAGGAAGTGCAGGAGGGAGTATAGCCCTTATTGTCCATCATGACAAAGAGTTAAAGCATTAAATAAGGAGAATAATAGTGGACCAGGAAAACAAGAAGGGAGTAATGAGTAGCTTCGATAGGTGGCAGGTGTCTCACAGGTTAATGACGGTACATAGTTACATCAGCCATCTCTGAGCAGGACAGAGGCCATCACTGATTAATCGACCACTTGAGATGACTAAGAAACAGATTAGTTGGCTACCAAAATAATCATTAATTGGGTCATACTTTGAGCAGAACTAAAAGAGGGGTCTTTTTACATTTTAACTTCATTTGAAGGACTGTTTGATTATTTTTAAGTATTGTCTCGTTGTTATCGGCAAAAAGCACCCACGATAACTTTGGGCACCCTCTTGTCTTTTGTGACAATAGCATATTTACAATATTATGTCACACATCAACAACAGTTAAACCAGTTTACACAGCTGCTGTGAACCTCATGGACAGTAATGATGAAAAAATGATGATGATGATAATAATAATAATAATAATAATTATTATTATTATTATTATTATTATTATTATTATGGAAAAAAAATAGAAAATGAGTAAATCTTCATCAGCGACTCAACCCTCTGAGGTAAAAACTCAGACTGAGCCAGGGATCCTTCGTCCTGCTTTGAGAGTTAAACTTCTGGGTTTCATAAAGAGATTTTTCAACCAAAATGGTGACTCCAAGCATCTCTTAGAAGTTCTCTCTTCCTGATCTTCTCAGTCCGAGCTCCTTCCTTTTCAACTTCCGCCACACGGTAAAGGTCAGCCGCCAGATGACGTTTGCTTTAGACGCTTCAGAAAGCAAGTCTATCATCTTCATTAACTCCCAACAAAAATCCATCCTTAAGCAAACTGCAGTGGCTCGCTCCATCCGGCACCACCCACCGTCTCAACATCCCCCTCCCTCAGGGCGTCTGGATGCTCAGTCGGCCACGATAATAAGTGAGAACTGGCCAAGGAATCATCCCCGGTGGGCGTCTT
>JAOWBL010033970.1:0-10997 GCA_028564865.1 Zenarchopterus dispar
ATATATATATACACACACACACACACACACACACACACACACACACACACACACACACACACACACACACACACATACATATGTTCCACCTGGAGCTACTGGTTTAAGATGATTAATGGTCAGAAATAACCATCCCTTGACCTTACATAAGCCACTTTTTTTTTAACACTCTTTCACAAAAGAAAATCAAAACTCTTAAAATGTGATAAAGGTCGGGTCGGTGTTTCCATTGAAAGGTGTTTTTTGAATAAGCGTAATTCTCATACTGCAAGACTTCTCTTCAAAACTACAAAAAAGAAACTCTCAACGTTGAAGAAGACGGACAAGAGCACATTTAGTCTTTGACAAGTTATTGCGACTGCTGCTACTGTTAAAAAAAAGTCAGATCATCATTCAGAAGCAAAGCTCTTATGTAATACATAATGACTAAGTAGTGTTATAGCACAACTACATCATGTTACATTAGGCTTTATATGACGGCTTCAGAGGACTTTATATTGACGGGTTGCATCATGTCCAGCACTGCTGGAGATGTGGAAATGCGCAAAAAGTGTTTCCATTACACTTTTACTATAAAG
This sequence comes from Zenarchopterus dispar, assembly GCA_028564865.1. Lineage (NCBI taxonomy): Eukaryota > Metazoa > Chordata > Actinopteri > Beloniformes > Zenarchopteridae > Zenarchopterus > Zenarchopterus dispar. The sequence continues at coordinate 579 of JAOWBL010033970.1, forward strand.
TGGACTATCAAATCGCCTGAAAAACCACCTCCTGAAGGCGTAAAAAGGTTTTTGTGATATTTGGGAGGTTTTTTTTTTTATATATATATATTTCAGCCATTTCCATGGGTTCCTGCATTATGTTGCTGATCCTGACGGGATCTATTTATCTTGGTTGATAAACTCAAGTCAACAGTTGTTCCAGAAACGGAGAGAAAAAAAACCCCAAAAGCACCTTTAATGGGTTTGAGGGTAATTCTGGGCATAGCTGTGAACAAAGGGGATAATCAGGTTATAATCAATGAGCAAATCAGAGATGCACATATGAATGAAATCGTTATGTTCTGTTTGGAGTATCAAAGGAGTTTTGATGGTAATCCTGTGTTGTACGGGAACCAATGAAGTGATCTAATTGATGCTGTAATGTACTCAGATTTCTCATCTGAGTCCTTTCAAGCCAATGATTGAGAAACAACACTATGTCAGAATACAGGTAGAATAAGTGATGTGGAGGTCATAAAAATGACAATTTCCCCACAATGTCCTCCAGAGGGTCTTGCCTTTTCCAGCCATCTACACAAATGCTCTCCCTATGCTTATACATTGATTGATTGTAATGATACCTTTAGAAATTGACCTGCTCACACAACTGTATTTCTAGTTTGTTCAAGGGTGACTCAACCATGACATAAGAGTAAACTTTAAAACTGGATCTAGTGGAGGTGCGATAGTTAGCACTACAGATTCACAATAAGAAGGTTCAAAGACCACCTGAGGTCTTTCCAAGAGAACTATGTTTGTTTTTCCCTTTTTTTTTTAGATGCTCTGTCTTCCTACCACAGTCAGCCGTTAGGTTTGTTGGATACCTTGCCTTTGGTAGACAGATGGAAAACCGTTTCAGAGCCTCAAAGATCCTTTAACAAGGTGGATGGTTGTCTCCTGCTTTCATATGAGCTGGAAACTGATCTAATAACTGTCTTAAAACATCTGAAAACCAAACCAATAGCTTATGTCCTGACATTACAAAAAGTCACCAAGGACTTCAAACTGACCAGAACCAATACAACCTACCTAGGATGTCCTATCCAAAGTGACTCCAAAGGATTTTCTCCCAAAATGCTTCTTTTACACACCATCTTCACTTGATTTCTGGTGGTAATTTCTGTTGTCTTCTCTCACCTGAAAGAGTTTTATTGAAGGTCTAGCGTTTGGGAAGAAATTGTGACATCTTGTGGCAAAAATTGCAAATTGTAACCAAACTGAATATTATAAGTGGCATTTGAAAAAACAGACAAATAAACAATATGAAAGCCCAACTCAAGAGGTTTTGTTTAGTTTGTCCCTAACGGGGCACCGTAGGAGAAACGTGAGGAGACAAGAAGGGCTCATTACGAGGTAATAAAAACACAACGGTTCTCATTTTCACAGCTCTACGCTAATGAAAACACAGCTATGAATACTGCATTGCATTTCTGTCAATAGATGCCACACAGTGGGGCTTTAAACATTAATATTCAGCGCCGTGGCAGGAAAACAGTACTGACAGACAATCACAGATTGAGGTCCATTTGCCAACTTGTCTGAAACGGCGACAAGACAGATGAATACTACCACTTTTATATGGTTAAAAAAGAAAAAAATAGCAAGAAATAAAACCTTTTTGTCTGTATTTTTCAAAAGGAACATGAGGCTATGTCTAATTGGACAGTTTCCTGTTACAAAAGCATCTGCTTGGTTTATCTTCTGCCAGGTGGAGCGCAGGGGAACCTAGCAACAGGCTGCAGCAGACCGAGCTCTCCACCGCTCCCACATTATTAAGATACAGGAGATAAACGACACACTCATACGTACGAGCACACACACATCGCTCACAGCTCACAGTCGAGCAGGCAGAACAGGGAGTGCCGTGGGAAGCACATTACACACCACGGTGACCTCTTCGCACGATCCCGGCTGAAACCCTCAGACGAGCTTCATTTGGCAAACGCGAGTTTTCCCTAATTGACGCAAATTTCCACGACATTGTGTGGGTTACAGAAGGATGCGAGCGCATTTAAATAAACCTCACTTAATCAAAAAGGCAGGTAGATGATTCACGGGTTCGACTGTGTTCTTTTCCGCTTGTACTCAACAGTCGAGATCCTGTTGTTTGTTTTTGCTGTGAAGCTTTTATTGCCCTGTCCCTTGTTATCGCAACAGAACCTGGCAGGAGACAGATAAAGGAGGCTGTCTGACTTTTTTTTCCTTTTTTTTTGGAGGACATTTTCTGGTACACATGTGCTTTAAAGTGTTTTTTTGTTTGTTTTTTTTACTGAAATGAACCATTTCTGCAGAGATGCAGTCATTAAAAGGCAAGGAAATCCAATTCAATACAAACACAATATTTGATCTGTCCATTTTGTTGGATAACAATCATTCACCATGCAAATATTAAAACTTGCAGTGAAAATAATTTTAAAATGTGCACAGTTACAATAAAAAGAGTCAATTTACATCTTGAATGCGAATGAACTCATCATTGTGTCTTTATAATGGCTTTTGGACTTGATGTTGATAAGTCTGAGCGATCTTTTGTCTTTTGCTTATCTACTCCAAAAAAGAAAAAAATATCTATGATATATATCCAATACTGAATCATCTGTTCATAGTGAAAGCTTTAACTTTGTGATTATCCATCCTGGAAAGAGCACAGTTAAGTGTTTTTTTTTTTTTATTGTAGCTCCACTTAGTATCCCTCAAACTAATCCCTTAGTCATGTGGTTACATCAGCTATTGATTTACATTTCTCAACATTTCAATAATCTCAGTCTTTTTTCATGGATTCTTCTTAACCACTTCATCATTACAATCACCTGTTTGAAAAAAAAACATCTTCTTCTTGTTAACTCTTTACTATTTTTTTTTTTTTGGAACATATTTGCAGGCCTGAAATGCAAAACTGGTCAAATCTGAGATATTCTGGGTTCATACTTACAGACTCTGGTTCTGTTGGATGTTTCTGAAAGTCATCCAGAACCGGACCATGGGAGAAACAGTCCTGGAGAAGGTCCACAGACCTCCCTGCTGTGGCTCTTCTGTGGAGAGACACCAAGCCATTCCCAAGGCAATCGAGAGATCTTACGTCTCTGACAGGTCCTGTGTCTTCTTCAAGGCCTCGTTCCAGTGGGCCAAGTCCGAAACAGCTCCTGTTGAAGGAATCCGACAGTAAATACACAGAAACAAAGGTCTGTTCTCATTAAAAGGGAGTTTTTTTCTCTCTACTGCCACCCCTTTGCAGGATGGGAGGTTAAATAAAAGTGAAGATCCATTTAGCTAGATCGCTCTTAAAGAGATGGCTTTTAATGAATTTAAATGAACTGACTTATAAATTGACTATGATGAAATGTATTTAATGGGAACATAATTGACTTAATTGGACTGTGATAAATTGGACGCCGCTCCGTTTCTGATTATTTGCATCCAATACACAAGTATCAGGGGCCAAATAAAACCCTCGGAGCGTATTTATGAATCAAGACATCAGACGTTATCATGGATGTTGCCAGACGGATGTGGGACTTAAACTGTGATCAGTAATTACATGCTTGGCATCCCTCTCCTGTTAATAATAATCAATGTTGATTTCATCCTGACGTCTTTTTTGTAATAAGCGTAAAAATGTCATATAAATGTTTATACGTGTATATGCTTTGCTGAATGTTGCTCTGGTGGTTAGCTCTTCCATCTCAGCTTCCCAGTTTGAATCCCGTCTGGAGCGTTTCTACGTGGCGTTTGCTTGGTGAACAGTCAAGCTGCAGAAAATTTAATCAATGAAAACAAAACATCTAAAAAAAAAAAAAAAACGAGTGAAGGATGTCCTTCCAGATGAGCTTGTGAGAGGGCGACGTGGAGAAAAGACTCTTATTCTGTTTTATTCTTTATCCAATTCAATCAATTAGCTGCAGTCTGATATTATAGAAGTCTGTGAAGCGATACCCCCCCATCTCCACTCCGAATGGGCCGCAAAATGGATCAAGCCAGCGCCTCCCTCCTCCTCTGACTGATGAGATGTGGCGTGTTTCTGTCATAAATCTAATTATGTTTATAAGCCTCCATTCCATCGACTGTCCGACGGCAGGAGATCACATTACAGTTTCATCTTTGAAAAACTTGTCCTCCTTCAGACAACCGACACCACATTGTTTCGTCTGCATGTTTAGATATGTGGGTGGTGGAGTAAAATAACATTTTACATCCATGGAACAAAGAAATTAGTTTTAATAAGTAATGACATGTGCTGTGTTTATTCTGATGGATGAAATAAATCTACAACGGTAAATGTTTTAGTTCAATAACTATAATGTGACAGGCAATGAAGCTTTATAATCTAATCATAAACCACCTTGTTGCCATGTTTTTGAAGAAAATCATTTTTAGGAAATCAGAATGATATTAAAAGAAAATTATGCATCAAATATAATATATAGCTCAGAGTCACAGTCAAAATCTGCCAAAGGTCATCACTCTACTCCCAGTTGAACATAAAATTGTGAACAGAGTGAAATTGACACATTTATGAAAAAATTTCTCAAATTTTTATTAGTGCAAAAAACTATTCCTGCCTTTGACCAAGTGTAGTTTATGACATAAATAAACAACATTAACAGCTTAAATGAACTGTTATTTTCACAATTTGCCTTTATAACTTGTGTTTTCAATATGAAAATAAATTAAAAGTATAACATATTTACCTGAATGGGCATTTGCACATTTAAGATGTGGACTGAGATCCTTCAAATGCCACAGGAGTGATTAAATAAACCTGATATGCTGACAAACTCCCACACAGAGACCAGGACCGTTTTATGGTTGTGTTGGATGAAAGTGGCGGCATCCTGCTCTATAAACCCAAGAAGGGGTGTAAAATAATATCGATTTGCTGCATTTAGCAATACCTAACCATGAAAGGAGGCCTTCCAGTGCCAGAGATCTTCACCAGTTCATGTTTGGACCCACCAGAAACTTGTTGAAGGATTTTTATGGTAAGTAGTTGACTGGACCAGATTTGTCTTGACTATTATTGATGTAATGCAGTTGTTTGCAGTAGAGAATTTTGTTCATGTAGAGAAATGCTTTTTATTTTAACCGTATTTATTGTCAACCCCAAAGTTGATGAGAGGGTACATACTTCTGTCTTCTCAGTGTACCTTTACAGAAAACCCTTTTCACGTCACCTCTTGAAAGCTTTTTTGGACAAATGACACAACATTAACTGCATTATTCAGCCAGGAACACCAGGAACCTACTAACAAATCACAACAGAACATTTCCTTCCATCATCTACTAAAGCTAAAATTCCTTTTTCTCCAGGTTTGACAATTTTTTTTGCCATCACACTCTTTTTTAAGGACCACCATGTGGGTCACGTTTTTTTTTTTTTAAATGTGCAGAAGGTAGGCGTGCAGGTTCAAGATGCACCTTTATGCTAATTAAAGAGCTGTATATATATATATATATATATATATATATATATATACATATATATATATATATATATATATATATATATATTTTTTTTTTTTTTTTGCTTTGCACAGATGGAAGGCATTAGTCATTTAAGCCCACGGTTATTTCTGGAAAAATTATACCATGAAAAACAAACAAAACATCCCTTTACTCAGTCACAGCTCAACAAATATGAGACAAATATCACCAACTTTGGGCTTTTTGGATGAGAGATGGTCTGGGAATTTCTGCAACATAGATTATCATATCCTCATCAACAGGTCAGGGCGAAATTTGAAAAACTTTGTCATTTTTTTCTCATTTAGAAACACGCCAAGCACTACTAACTGGAAAGAAAAAAAAAACAGTTTGATTTTGAAGCTTTTGAATGACAAAAAAGTGGGTAAGTCGCTGAAATGGGGGAATATTCGTGAAGCAAGTGTTTATTTCAGAAATATGTGCGCTTGTCACGACTGAGGGTGGATTAGCTAAACGCTGGAGTCAGGAAGGTAGTAAGGTCCAGTGATCTCTATTACTGGATTGGACAGATTATATTGGCTAGCATTAAAGGCGAAGTAGCTATATGGCATATAAGCATATAGACGCCATTTTGAAGAGTGCTCGGTCATATGTAAACAAACAGCTGTCAATAGTATAGGCCTCAACAAGCGTATATTTGACCTCGTTCGTGATAGTCAAACTGATTCAACTTTGCATTACTGAAGCACTATGTGGTATAATCTCTAAATATGACTAAACATGAAAATTACTACTTACTTGTGAAAAGAGATGTCCTGCTGTCTGAAGTGTTCATTAGCATGGCTGTAGCAGCCAAAAGCAAAACACTGGATGCCTTTAGAAAAATAATTCCCTTGGCTGTTGCTGCTAGCCGCCTTGCTTGAGGACGAAAGTAGCACTTTTCAAAATGGCGGCGCTGTTGACACGTCAAAAGTAACGTAACGTCCAATCCCGTAATAGACATCACTGGTAAGGTCATACAAAAATGTCCAGTTACAGAAACTCCAAGTAAGAATCTGGAAAAAGCAAACACGGTTAAAGGAGCTGTGAATATGTCCACAACTGGCAAAGTAAAAAGAAGTGGGGAGGGGAATCCTTCAAAATAAAACCATGAATAGGTAAATATGACTTAAACATGATATTCTCAGATACAAATAAAATAAAAGCACTCACAACCAGTGCAGAAGTGTAGCATTACTTGGTTTTGTATTAATTAATTAATAGCCTGCATTTCCTGGTTTCAGTTTTCTTATTCTGGCAAAGTGTAACCTAGGTGTCACCTAGGTGATGGCATAGGGCACTCCCAAAACCCTGTTTCAACGTTTGTGAACCACATGACTAGCTAATGCGATTGCTAACTATTGCTGACTGTGTGAGCTCAAAGTCATCAGATGATGATTCCTTGAGACCAAACAATCCAGAGTTATATCTTTTTGAGCCATAAAAGTCTCTGTCAGAAACATCATTTTGTCTTTGGTTCATCAGGATGAGGAAAACCATCTGTTGTGGTTTGATTAACTGATACAAAAAAGTTTTAATTAAGTCTGACATTTTAGGGCAGACTGCCAAAGATCTGTAAATCCTCAGCCTTCAATAAAACTGCAGAGTGACTTGTATGTGAGCCTGTTTCTTTTTCATTTGTCAAAAGTGGAAAAATGAAGTAAACATGACCATCGGAGTTTAGATAGAATATAAACAGTTTGGTAATTGCTGACAAAATCCCAGGATTAAAACAATTGGTTAAGCGTGGGTGTTCATCTGAGTCCCTGATGTAGTAATCCTGTTATAAATCTCCTCCAGGCTCAGCTCTGTCAAAAAGAGTGAGGGATAAACCTATGTATACAGTAAACACCACCTCTGCCTTCCATTGTGATTTCATTACATAACCTCTACAGGGGATAAGAAGCTAATATTAGCAATGACAATATGAAATATGTTTCTTTTTAGGTAGACTTCTCTGCACTAAGACATTAAAAACCAATAGAATAATAGAGTTATATGTTTCTATATATATATGCATGATTAAATGACTGAACAAGGTATCCATAAAGCAAGCATTCAATAATGAAGCTACGGTAGCTCAAGGCCATATTGTATGAAATTCTGGGTGATCGATTGATAGACATTCATAGCTATGTTTTTATTACATGATGAGTATTCAGAAGACCACAGTCAGTACCATTACCAGTAGATGCCACAAACGTTTTCACACTGGACTTGTAAGCTGAAACATTTGCACAATATTTTCACCCAAAAAAACTGTTTCATTCATTCATATATTCATCCTCCTTGTATTTATCTTGTTCATGTTCACAGGGACCCCAGATCTATCCCAGAAGGTGAAACATGCATGTTTTTGGACTGAGGTCAGAAGCTGGAGTACCAGCTAAGTAACTGGATAAAAACCTGTTATAGAACAAAAGATATCCAATACTGATGAAAAACCAACAGAAAGTCTTTGTACAGCTGTATTAAATTAGACCTTACACAAATATCTAAAGATGATTTCTATTCAGCTATCCCTTGATGATGTCACTATTTTTAGTTCATCCTATTGTTCAATAATTGCAAAGCAGAATATTCCTAAAAATACTTCTGTAGAGGTTATAACTGTCATTTCACAGGACCCGCTAGATGTGTGTGGTAGTGTATTTCTCTGAACCAACTCCCCACCTCTGTTGGAAACTCCCATGTTTTGTCCTTATTTTGTTTTGTTTAGGATGGTTTTGGGTTGCAAGGGGAGAAATGAAGACTATAAAAAAAAATGATGTCAAATTAACATGGCTGAGTGGTTGAGTAGATAAAGCAATTACATTTCTGTAGTTTTCTGGCTTATTCTGTGGTTAAACACAGTTTCTTGTTCACAACATTAAAAAAACAAACAGGAAATACTAAGTGTACCTTTAAGGAAGACAGTGGAGATTAATTGCTATTTTAGTTTGAATTTAAAGTTTGACTGACTGATTATTTTAAGAAACAGTTTTCATTTTATTGATGAAAACGTTTTGGGATTTTTTTTGTCTAGTTACTGCTGTAAAAGTACTTCAGGGGCTTTATAATCTGTAATCCAAATGTGACTGCTTGTTGAAAATAGTTAAGGGTTAGTTAAGGCCACAAAAATAGTTAACACTACACAATAATGTGTAGTTTGAGATGTATGGTATTTCTGATGCCACTGAAGGTGTTTTATTTGAAGAAAACATTACAGAATGAGATCTGTATTAATCATCACGCCAAACAAATCCGAAAAGACTTTCAAGCCAGACTAAACAGCAGAGCTTGAAGAGGCTGAAATCCTCCGTGGCCAAACTGCAGGTGCATCAGTTAAGAGCTGTCAAATCAGCCCGTGCACAATGGGACCAGTCAGAAACATCATACCAAACATAGACAAGCTGGATCAACAGAAACACTCTGAAACTACAAGACTAAAGGTACAAAAGAAATGTTTTACTTTGTTTGGTTGTGTAACCCGGGAAACTAATAAGTTTCCATCCTTGTGAAGTTTGTTGCTTGTTTTCTGTCCTTTATCTGTTTTTTCCTTGCTTTTCTCGCTGTGGAACAAGCCTTTTTTTTCTAGTATTTTTAGATGACAAAGGAAACAAGAATTCCTTGTGAAAAATCAGCAGGTGGTGCTGGATCAAAGTCAAGAAAAGTTCAGCTGAGAGCATCTCAGCAATCACACTGAAGGTGTCTGACGCTAACATTACAAGACAATCAGGTGGGCTTCTAACATCCCACCTGACAAACGAGGTCAAGCTCTGGGGGTAGAGTTTGGAAATGTTGCTCCAGGTATGTTTGCTGTGCCTCTGAAACTGAATGATGATGGCTTGCATCAAAAAAATTTAGATAATCATCTCTTGATTGGCACACTGAGTGTTATATTACCTGTCTTCAAATAACAGAATGATGGTTTTCATTTAATTAAAAGGAAAAAGAAGTGGGACGGGACTAAAAAAAGTAGGTCAAAATATGCATGAATTTGTGACATTACACAATAACCGCGAGCCTATATTTAGCAAATATAACATTTTAAGGTCAAGGCTTGTAACCAGTCAGTTTATGTTAAGCAAAATTTCTGAAAACGGTCTGAATTCTAGTGAAACACCAGTTGAAGAGAAAGGTCATCCCTCGTCTAGACAGCTCACTCCTCCTCCAGTGACTGCTGAGTTAAAAGAAACGTTGGCTGATTCCTGCTGCTATGTTTTTGGATCCAAAGTGATTTAAAAAGTTCACAGCCCTCCTCTTTCAAAAGAGCGGTTCCTTTTTTTTTATTTCCTGAGACGGTATGGAGCTGTGCTTTCAGCCTTTCAAAGCGGTTGTTAAACTAATGGTGCCATTAGATGTGGACTGTTAAAGTTATAATAGGTCACCTGTTACAGTCAAGTGATTGCCATGTGGTTTTATGATTATATATTCATTTCTTCAAGTGTTCCTTCATTTTATTAATGCCACGCAAGGTGTCACACAGCAGCAATGACAAACATCAAGTATAAATTTTGTGTTTTGGTTAAACAGCTGCTCTTTATTACTGTAAACTGATATAATATACTTGTGTTTTCAAATGAACATAGTATCAGTAAAATAATACTTTAGGGGTTTTATAAGTTACTCCAATAATGTATCTACGACTGTTGCATTACAATCTCTGGATATCCTGACTTTAAAGTCAAAACTAATGCAGTGGTCACTTGATCAAGAGTCTAAAACTCGGACGCCACTAAACCGATCAGATTGATCATATTTAATGATAAATTTCCAACCCAAGAGACCCTGTTTTGTAGCGGCATCTCGATCTAATCAAATGATCAGAAATTGGAGCCAATCACGTGATTTCCAAATGACTGGAATCGGGTGGCAGTGATCTGATTTTTTTCATCTTTATTTCACTAAATTATTTATTTAATATTACGTTTATTTAATATTACATAAATTATTTAT
>JAOWBL010033970.1:13743-25164 GCA_028564865.1 Zenarchopterus dispar
CTTATTTTTCACATAATTCACAATTGCAGCATGAATTAATTTAGCTAATTTGACGGTGTATGCATGTAGCAATCTCAAGGATATAAATATAGCTTTAATCTCATCTTAGTTAAGATGTGCCAAACACATCAATATCAATATTTACGCATTTCTTCCATTAACGGGATTCCACCAAAACTGTGCATGTACTCAGTCATAGTTTAGCTTGCTTGTAATTACCCTCTAACCCTCTACTCTACTTCATTAGCATTTCTACATGAATTAGAGCTGTGACAGTCAGCATTGCTGCTAAAAATATGTTTCTTTTCTTCTGTGTCTGACATTGCCGTGTGGGGGAAAGGCAGGAGGACTGCAGTGTGCAGCATTAGCTTTGGGTTACAAGAAGAAGGACTTGGCTCATTATTTCAGATTTGAAACCACACAAAAGACCATCGCGGCTCACAGACACCTGATTAGCTTGACGACTAGCTGCACGTCCACCAGGATATGCTCTCAGTTTGGATGAAAGGGCTGGGCGATGGGGGATGTCATAGATTTGAAAAGGACAAAAGGGGGGAAAGTGGACGGACATCCGGTAATTGTACTGGCAGCATGCTCAGACCTGTTGGCAGGAGTCGATTTGTTCAGGAGTCCAGCTGGCAGGAGATGACAAAGCCACCCTTTTGCCACCTTTTGTCTTGGAATCAAAGTCAAGTTTTATTATAAAGAGACTTATGAGCAGTAGTGGAAACTAGCTTAAAGGTTGCCTCGAGGTTCCACGAATGCTCATTTTATTATATGAGCTTTTTTTTAAGCCTCTCTTATAGCTTAAAAAAAACCCAAATAGAGAAATTTATCTCCTTAGTTTGAAGACTTGGAAAACCAAAATATTGTTTTTTTTCCCTCCTTTCTCCTTTTATTACCTTCAAGATGGTTTGCTGATCCGTGAACCTTTGCAATACCTTCTCTGCAGGGCTGGTATATTATCCTTGCCAAGTACCTTCCACATCTCTGCAGACCAAGTACTCGTAATCTGTAACTGTACAACTAAATGTAATAAAGCATACGCATTGCACTTTTGGGTATTAAAACTATAACTAAATGAATTCCCTTCACTTCACCCTCTCTTTCCACACATGTCCTGTATCTGCTAAAAAACTTTAAAAGATCTTTATAGGGTTGGGTTTTGGCTTGGGTTAATTATATAATTTCCCTGTAAAGTTATATATTTCTCTTTTTTACATTCTATAAGTTAATAATAAATACTATTAAGTTGTTTTTTTCCCCCTGTACTAAGTTTAGTGACAAAGTCCTGTGATGCTGGATGCTCCATATTTTTTTGGTAATTTCTGAGACCTCTCCATGAATGACCTGGATAATTGGAAAAAACATTGAAAAAAAATAAGTTCTATACATAAAAAAATATATAAAGATTAAAAAAATTAATGCAGTCAACCAATGTATTGTTAATGATATGAAAAAATATATAACTGGTAAAGAAAAAAATTGGGGTGTTTTTAATTATCAATATATAATAAAGACTTCAAATTAAAACAAAAAAAAAAGATTTTCTGTGTATTGTTTCATATGTCAGGCTTTAAAGGGTTAATAAGCAAAAAAAAAAGTGGATAAACATGCCATCCTGTCCCCAATGATGTTGTTTTTTTCTCTCAGAGCTGATGTAACTAGACTGGCTGTTTTTGTTTTCAACCTCTACTTAAAAAAGAAAAAAAAGAAAAAGGTCTGCTCTCATGCTCAGAAGGGTATTAAAAGGTCAATGATAACGCCAGAAGCCAGATGCAACTCCTTTCATAAAAGGAGATACACACAAACTATGAAAATGTAAATTCCAAAAATTAAAGATGCAAACACAGATGAGAAATTAACGAAGTGTTATTATTCTCCCATTAATGCAGACAGCACACACTAACAGTGATGCTCAGAAATATTTTAGTTTGACAGATTTAATTTAATTCTCTTTTATTCATTTTTTTTTTTTTAAATTAAGCAATTTTGCAACTCGGCTATGTTTATGACATGAAAATTAATAGGTCTGAAAATGTCTCACTTAATGTAGCTTTAAGAAGCTTCACTTCAAAATGTTCATTTTCACTTCATTTACGTGGTTTCCCAAGGATTTGAAGCCACAGGTTACAAAAAAAAAAAAAAGAAAGAAAGTAAAGCACATCATTAAACAGTAATTTCAAAGACCAAATAAAAACATTAAGTAGAGTACACTGCACATGGGCACAATAAGGGCTTGTCTACCCAGTGAACATTTACGATTATGAAAAGAGAGGCGCCTTGCAGGGATGTGGCACATTCCCCGTCTTCATTGCCAGCTTTGTTACAGTCAGTGATCTGCAAACGGTGAATGTTCCTGACACAAACCGAGAAAACATTTCAGTCACTGCAGAAGAATATTCAACTGTTTTCCATCATGAGTTAGTCTGATTTTAATTTTATTTTTTTATTTTTTTAAATGCGTGGCCTGGAAATCAAGAGTACGCTCTAAAAATATCCTGCTCTCCTACAAGTTTAAACTTGGGAACACAAGAGGCATGTGGGATTCAAAAGCTTTAATGTGCTGAGTAAAAATGGTGTAAATGGGTCTAACAAGAGTCCTGTGTTATGTCCACCACTTATTTTTACACTACCATGCTTTTGTAAGTATGCTCAGGCTAAAGGTTCAGGTTCTGTTTGAACCAATTTTGATATTGTAGAGCAATAAACAGTCAGAACTCATCCCTCCTTTTTTTCCTTTAACTTTTTTTGGACCTTCAGCACAGACCACTCTAAAATGTAGTATATACATCTTCAGTAAAACCTTTAATTAGAGCATCCTGGCAGCTAGCAAGACACTTTTTTACATTTCTTGAAAAGGAAAAAATTCCAAGCTTTGAACACATTTTACATTATTTTTCTCTTGCATGTGTATTATCTCCTAAACAGGTTTGGTATTAAATGTGAGCATCTTAAACAGCAAACAACACCTTACTAGAAGGCAAATTTGCAGGTAGTATGTGCGCTTTCAGTGGGCTCTTCTCCGATCATCTTATCTCCATTACTGCTTACTTGTGCACTTAAACTTACCATTTTCAGGGACATTTTGGCATATTTTGACACTGCAGGAACCTGGGTAATTCACTTGAAATGGTCAGAAAATTGAACACTTCATGCCATCTTGTCGAGATAGCAGAAGTGCTGAGATGCACTTGTTAGGTTTTCAGTCAAAAAGAGGGATTATTTTTTTCTCTTTTTTTTTGTCTGCATATATTTTAATGGTGAGTACCATGATTTGGCAAATCTTTTATCAATGGGATGGATATACATTTTATGTATATACATATATGTATATATGTATATATATACATATATATATATACATACATATATATATACTGTGTGTATATATATTTTATATATACACACATTTTATACATACATACATACACACACACACACATATATATATATGCATTTTAATCTTGCAGCAGATATTTTTAATGTGATGCATTAATGTAAGATGTATGTCTTTCACCAGTCCTCCTTGACAGTCTGATCTAACATATTTTATAAACATTTGAACTGCTAATTCTGCCAAGGAGGACTAAACCACTAATGTGAAACAAAATGGATAAAAAGACAAGATAGTGATGGGTGCAGTGTGTGTAGTGTGGTGATTAATGTAGTGTTTGTGTGATGTGTCTTTGTGATGAGATGTATTTCAGTAGAAGACAGACATGCTAATAAAAGACAAATAGACATAAAAGAAAAGGGACAAACAGAAAATGGTGTTTGTGTGTAAGTTTATACACATTTTGAATGTCTGCACATACATACACATACATACATACATTCAGTTATAAACATACAGGCAGCCACTTACATACATATATACACACTTAACCACCTGGAGAAGGAGCAGTATATATACCTGCCAATGAAGCACATATAATAATAATGGAGACAAAAGAAACGCTAGAAAAAAAACAGCTCAAAGGCCAATAATAATATTAACAATCATAGCATCATTATTGATGGTATTATAATTAGTACTAGTATTACAAACAATAACAGGGATACTTATTGTCATCATCGCCTGCCCAGACCTCAAGCCTTCTCCCTGGCGGCCCTGGATCCCCCCATGAGCACATAACCATGGGCCGGGCCCCCAACATGGCTGGGAGACCAGCCCAATGGGTACCTGCACCCCCCGGGTCCCCACCCCCACAATGACTGCACCCCTACCGACAGGGGCTCGGGCCTGAACCCAAGGGCCTAGGGCCACAACCAGGCAGCCCCACCCCAAGTCCCCCCAGACGGCCACGTCCTAATCCACGGCTGCAAAGACTGTCTGACCCAACAGACCACCACCCCGCAACAGCACCCTCCCCGCCACCCACCAGCAGACCAAAGGAGAAGAAGCCAGTGGCATTAATGAAGGCACGACTTTGATCTCTCGTCAAAAGAGCAAAGATTTGACATGCCTGAGGAAAAAATAGGTTCATTTTATTAGGAATTTACATTAAACAAAAAGTCAAATCTTGGTGCTAACTCAGGTGAAGCAGCTGAAAAAAAAGGCAGTTTGCTTCTTGAAATGTCGGTTTTACTTTGGGAAAAGCACTTAACACATGTTGTACATGGATGAAAGCAGGAAGTAAGTCACGGTTTAAAAAAAAACCTCTTTGATGAAATGCATTTGCAGTAAAAGAAGAGAACAGCTGCATCTCCAACAAACCCACATTAACATTCAACCTGTCACAGCAACAACAAGAAAACACATCTGCTAATGTTATGCCATTTTAAACAGCACATTAGTTCTTCATTAACTGCCTCTAAGTCATTCGAAATTACTTCTGAGTTCAAATCATCTCAGTTGTTGTGATCTTCATTACAACTCGTTATAATCTGTACTTCTTCCTGTCAAAGCAGCCAGTTGACCTGATTTACTGAGTGAATGTCTTGAATTTGTGTCTAAACTGGATTTTAAAGAAATGTGCAAAACATTGAATCCTAGTTAGGAAATGCCACTTGGCTTTCCAGAAATATATTTTCTGCATTTTGTTTAACCAATAAACGATGTCAGACGTAATAAATTTTTTATCCGAGGTTGTATACACCAATTTTACAAGTCTTGAAAATGTTAGAGGATTCTTTTAAACACGTCCCAGTACTGTTTATAATTGCAAGAGCTTCTTCCTCAACTTGATCAATTTCCTTTATTGAATATTTGAAAACGGAGCAGCTAGAAAACCAGTCGAAAATGTCAAAGAGCACCATTAAAGCAGAGCTCGAACAAAAAAAAAAAAAAAAGACTTCTAGCAAATTAGTCTCTGCTGTCTGGCTTTGAGCTGCTTCTGTGGCCATAAATGCTCTAAAGCTGTCACAAATTAAAAAAAAAAAAAAAGAATGCTATATGCATTAGTGCATAGAGAGAAGTACAAACATGACAATATCTAAGGTGCCACAGTCAAATTGAAGCGTATTATTCATATCAGACCTCATTTTTGTGCAAACAGCTCAAACAATCAAGGTGGAAAGAAAAGTCTAATTTCAGCACAAAGGAGCAAATTTGCCTTTTAAACTCTTCTGTGAATTGATCTTTGATATTTTCAGAATTATACTGAGCAGGAGTTTAATTTTGCCTTTAATAAATGTTACAAAGTACAATGTTTACAGTGACTCTGCAAAATACATACTTTTTCCTTTTTCCTTGGAAAGTTTAAGCTACATGTTGAGCCCTACCCGCAGATAGCGAGACATGTGGATTTGTTTACTAGCTAAAGCCAAGTATAACTAATAAAAAAAGTAAATCCTACAAAACCATCAAAGATGACTGAAGAGGCAGAGTCAAAACATTTCAGCTTTCAGCAGAGCAACATAGTTACAGCTAACATAGTTAGCTATAACCTAGCTTACTCTCTGTTACTATATAAATAAACAAATCCTCTTAAAATACTTTGACATTGCTGTGGTCAAAGTATTTAAAAGAATCCAGAACAACAAAAAGTGGAATAAAACCCTAAAAAAACAAAAGCAACCACATTAAAACATGAAGCAATAGTGACACAGATCAAGCTAGCAACCAGGTAAACCGGCTAGCCTGCTAGCAAGCCAGTTTACAAGCTTACTAAGAAGACAAGTTTAGTACAGCTCACGCCGTTTCTTCTCGAAGCTCCCATCGTTTTCTGTTCCCTACCCCCTCCGACCTGGTCCTCTGATTTCTTCGGCACCTTTTCGGTGATTGGACTCCCTGAGAGTAGCGAGCTGGCTAACTTCTGGCTAACAGCCACCTAGCAGAGGTGCTGATGTTGGCGTGTACTTCAGTACATGTTTTTGCAAAAGTGATCGGTGGCATTAACAAAAACCAAAAACTGTGATTATTGTTGCTCAGTACCTCAGTTTTGCCAGATTAAGCGATCAATCTTAAACAAAGACTTTTATAATTAATGATTATCAAGCTTGATATTAATGTAGAATGTAAGTAAAAAAAATGTAAACAGATGCATGTGTATTATGTAAGGTTTTATGGTCTGAAAATGAGAATCTCAAATAAGATGGATGAACACATAATTTCTTTTAGATGAGAGGAAACCAAACAAAGATGTGCAGAAATGAAGCAAACTGTGGAAAATGTTATGTCTCACTGTGGACTAGGACTGACCGGATTTCCTGGTGACTCTCCAGTGCAGATCATCTCCCTCCTGGTCTCCAGTAGCTCCGTATCTGTGACCCTGTCACTACTGATTGTTTGCATTCACAATTACACCATGTTTATTTCTGTCATTCCCTTCAGCTGTGGAAAGATGCTTATGTAACACAGCCCACAATGCGTGATCATCTGCAGCACTGTCTCCCTGAAAGACATCAGTTTTCTCCGTCGGTTCTCACCTTGCCCTTTTCGATAGCACATCTCTGTTTCTTGCTTCTCGCTCTGGCATGGATTTCTACATCTGGTCGTACGGGTAAACGGTGGGGGTCCGTAACGGTTGAAACAAGGACTCTGCCCACAAAACACACACACACACACCGAGTTTGAAGCTTATTTGTTATGAAATATGGTGCTGAAAGACAAAAAAAAAAAAAAAAAAGCTGAAAAATTATTTCACCATTAAGTCACCGATAATATTTTGCACAACTGTTGCTCTCTGTGGGTTTAGTAACGATTTCAGTATAGAAAATGTTATCAGAAGTCCCTGAAAAGACTGAACATGAAATTATGTGTCAGGCACATCAAATTCTGTCAAAATCCTGCCAAACTGCTTCCTTTGCATATCTGAAATGGACAAATGTGACACACATAGGACATCCTGTTGCACTTCACTGCACAAGAGAGGCGGGAAATCTATTAACCTTTCAGGCAGCAGGAGCACCACCCTGCTTGCCGGGAGGGCAGAAAATGCATCTGTATTTAAAGGTTAGGGGAGAGGTGGAGTAATGAGGCAGACGGGTGGAAGA
This sequence comes from Zenarchopterus dispar, assembly GCA_028564865.1. Classification (NCBI taxonomy): domain Eukaryota; kingdom Metazoa; phylum Chordata; class Actinopteri; order Beloniformes; family Zenarchopteridae; genus Zenarchopterus; species Zenarchopterus dispar. Next base: position 21,184 of record JAOWBL010033970.1, read on the forward strand.
CGAGAAGTCGGTGGGATCTGATATCTGGGAAAAATAAACGTACAAAAATGACTGTTCATGCTCAGAGCGGAGGTATATGTATGTGTATGTATGTCTACAAGGCTCATCCAGAGCAGTGGATTTAAACTTTAGTGGATAATAGGAATTTTATCTCCTGACCTTCAGATGTAGAATTGGTGGCTCTTTTTCATCCATTACGACTGTCAGAATCTTGAACTTGCAGATGATGCAGGGTTCGTGTGTTTGACTACAAAGAAAGATGAAACAGCATTTAAAAGTGAGATTAGAGCTGCAGTGAAATGCTACAGTCTAAAGAAATTACAGCTCCATATTTTTAAAATCAGAAAGATGGTCAAGCTGCTTTGGTCGACTTTATCATTTCTGGAGCTTAGAATTGGCCTTAAACAAAAAAAAAAAAGGCAAAACGTTTTATGCATAAAATCCTGATTTGCCTTAATTATTTGTGCCATCTTTAACAAGCTGCTGCCAACGTAAGCGTTTCACCACAGAGAAGTATGTACATCTTTTTGTGAGGGTTTCTTAAACATGGAGTACATAATGCTTTTGTTCCTTCGTGAATCTAACAGTAAATGTTTAAAGGGTGCACGATGTCTTCATGGACCTACCATATCAATTTCAAATTGTCTAAAAATCAAAGTAGCTGTTTTATTTCTTTTTTCATGGTAAGCTTGGTATGAAAGGCAAAGTGACACATTTAACAAATTCAAAATTAATTAATTAATTAATTAAAAATCTAAATAATAATCCATCCATCTTTGCCTTTTCTATATCTGTTGGATCCTGTACAGGGTCGTGAGGATCTCCTGGAGCCTGTTCTAGCTTATTAACGCAGTAGGCAGAGGTACCCTGGACAGGTCGTACAGGACATATAGAGACAAACAACCGTGCACACTCACACTCAAATAATCAATCAATCAATCAAACTTTATTTGTATAGCACTTTTCATACAATAAAATGTAGCATAAAGTGCTTTAAGAGTAAAAACAAAACCAGTCCCACCCCACACCCCCCTCACCCCACACCCCAAACTGACAGTGATCTCCATCAATGGTAAAATACAATCAAAGGTTAAAATAAATAATATGTAAAACATTATTGGGGCCAGAAGAAACAGTGAGGGAACATTGTCCCACTATCACAGGGAACCATCTGAATAAGTAGGAGGAGCCAGACTGCATGGCAAGGGCCACAACCCACCCCCAGGCACAACAGAGTACCAAACACCAGCGCTGTTGGATGGATGTATGGACCCCACCACAACCCAGGGATGAGTGGACCTCGGGCCATCACCATGGCAACCGGAGTCAACAGCACCTCCAATGCAGAGGGTTCCCACTGAGACAACACTGGAGTTAAAAAGGAAAAAAACATAGAAAAAATAAAAGTAGAAATTTTTAAAAAATTAGAAAAAAAGAAAAAAAACATATATATAAAATAGAAATAAAATAACTTTTTAAAATAAATCATAATAGGAAAAAGCAAATACAAAAATAGAATATCTGCAATAAATGCCAATAAAATGTATTAAAAACAGAGCTAAAATGAAAATTTAAGACAGGAAGTCTAAAAACAGGATTAAAACAAACAAAGCCAGATCAAAAACATTATCAGTCTCTGCAGCTCTCAGGTTCTCCGGCAGGCGGGTTCATAAACGTGGGGCATAGCATTGGACCAGGCTCACCGTGGGTTCTGGTATTAACAACGGGAATTTTAAGAAGGCTGGTGCTGGAGGACCTGAGGGTCCGTGAGGGTTCATAAAGTAAAAACAAATCAGTAAGATAAGATGGTGCAAGACCATAAAGATTCAAACTATAAAAAGTATCTTAAAATCAATCCTGAAAGACATGCACCTGATTTTAAAATCTAATGTTAGCCGGGTTTCCAGCCGAATTCTGAAGAAGCTGAAGAGGTGAGATGGTTTTGTTGGGAAGACTAGAAAGGAGGGCATCACAGTAATCAATCCGACTTGTGATAAAAGTATGAATCAGCATCTCCATGTTGGCCCAAGAGAGAGAAAGGGGGTCACTCACACCTACGGGCAATTTAGAGCTGTCAATCAACCTAACGTGGATGTTTTTGGACTGTGGGAAGAAACCAGAGTACTTGGTGGGAACCCACGCAAGCACGGGGAGAACATGGAAACTCCACACAGAAAGACTCCTGCCAAAAAATGAATAATAGATTATTGTGTTATCATCATTATTATTATTTATCATCATCAGCCAAAAACTACACACCCATTGGGTGTTTTACGTAATCGGTGAACTGAGTATTGTGTTTTAGAGACTTTCTTAACAAGGAGGATGGACTTTATGAGTCATGGCCTGGTGTCTTTTAACATTTCAGTTGTGAGAGGTCACAAGAATGACTTATTTTTTCTTTTAATAACAGTATCATGTCAAATTGGTATCATTAGTGTTTGTGACTTCGCTTTCTGGCCGGATCCAAATCTGGTGTATATTTTCTCAGAAATCTGCATTCAAATAGAAGAAGAGGCCACTTCAGTTCAGCTCTGGGTAGTAAAAATGTGTCTGTAAGGGTTTTGGTCAGAAATTTCAGGGGCCCAAACTCTGTCGTACCTTTAAAACATCCCCTCTCTCTGACTATCCCTCTATGGTACCTTCTATCTGTTTTCTTTGCTCTTCTACATTTGTATGCTGAATTTGTGCCTAATGCATAAATCAGCAGGTCCTGAAACACAGATATGATGCCGGGTGGGTCTGGGGAGAGAAAAGTCAGAAGGAGCAGCAAACAACCCACTGTGTCCCGAGTAACAAAGAAGCCAAGAAAGCTTAATACCGTTCTGAGCAGCCGTTATCTCCATCTCATGACTTAATTGTCTCATTATCCAGGGACAACAAAGCTTGCTTTGTTGTGATTACGGGTTCGTTTATTTTGCAGCCGCTGAGGACGACTGGTGCGTTTGCTGGAGGTGCCTTTTTAAAGGATGCTGACCTTCTTTCAGCTTGAGCCGTTTAAGCAGAGTGAGATGTTATTAGACACTACTGCGGTGGTGCAGAGGGTCGAACACATAAGTATGCTGAAGGCGTCTGAATCTTGACCTCACTGATATAAACGATACCGGGAACTCAGAGGAGGACTTCTCGTCTCTTCAACATCTACAGTATCTCCTGGCAGTTCTTGACATTTGAATTAAACTCTTATGGAGGCACATTAGTCTAACTGTTCTGAGGTGCTTACAGAAAAAAAACACATTTCATCTAAGGACCTTCAGGAATGTAATTTATGTATTTATTCGGCTTGACTTTGCTCTTCTAGCTGTGCTCCAGGAACATCTGTACTTGTGTTTACATCTGTCTGTGGAACAACTCTGGCATCTTACGTTTGTCCTTAGCAGATCCTTCAGACAGCATCTATTAATCCTAATAAAGAGATAAAACACAGGAACACTGGGTTAATCTAACTACAGATCCACTGTTCAGCAATATCTGACTGGCGCCATTGTTCAATAAATAAATAAATAACAGATAAGCTGCAACACCAACGTCGCTCATTCTTCTCTCTGCATTAGCAAAATTAAAGAGAAAACATTCGTTAAAGATGGATGAGATGCAGCTTTCTGTCTGATCAGAACAGAAAGTTGAGTCCAGGGACACCAGAGTAATTCCAGAGAAGATGATGGTTGGCCAGAATATCCACTAGTGAGGACACAATTCCTTCACTGAATCCACACAAGGAAACCATCATTTTGCCTGCTGGACACTATTGGATGTCCTGAGTCTTTGTTCTCTGCAAATTAATCCCTCTCTTTGAAGTGTGGTAAATTTTTCTGTCAGGTTTAATTTTTTTTTTTTTCCCAGCTATTTCTTTGTGCATGAGACTGTTTTCTTGCAATGCTTCTTTTGAGATATCAAAGAAGACGATCACGACTCGACTGCCTTCAATCAGTCCGCTCTTGTCCTTCGAGCAGGATGATAGATGATAGAGCGGTTTCAGCC
>JAOWBL010034000.1:2301-28698 GCA_028564865.1 Zenarchopterus dispar
TGTGTGTGTGTGTGTGTGTGATTATCTAAAAGCGTGATCATCCCCTTGGGGAAGGGATATCCTGAATGACGAGCAACCAAATGTCAACTACCCTTATGCTCATGTACTTTGTGCATAGGAGGCTGTAAACTCCCATCTCAGACTGTCGGAACAAAATGAACAGGGATAAAAATAGACACCAGCGCATTAACAAATTCAAAAACTCCAACATATATTCTATGCTGAATTTCAGCATTTCCACCAAATAAATAGGGTTTTGGTCATTCAATGTCCACCTCCCTTAATGTTTAAATAACTGGTTCCATATTATCATGTGGCAAATGTGGCTACACTCTTACATTAGTTACACAAATCTGATGTAGTTATATACAGTTATCCACCTGCAGTAACAAAAAAGACCATTCTTCAGTTATGTGACTCATATGACTACTTTCTACTTATCAGTCCCCATATGCTTGTCTAACTTTTACATAAAGTAATGTATTGATTGTAGGTGTGTGTCCTTCAAAACGACATTTAGCCAAACTCACATATGACAAAACAAGCAGAAGATAAGTTGTTTTGTAAGGTCGGTGTCTTATGACTTAGGGCTTGTATTACTTAAAAGTCAACCAGTAATTGCTTGACATACTTTTAAGCATTTAAATAAATGGTCAACACTGCATGTATTTTTGCCAGTCTTCTAATTTCATTAATTAAGAGATGTCATTTTAATCATTTGTGGATTTAGCTCTGAACTAAGCAGAAAAGGCCACGTCACTCTGCTCTTCATGTCTGACACAAGGTTAGACAGTGACTCTCCTTGTGTGTTGAATGATTACATCACATTTCCTTGTGACTCCCTCTCTGCACCTGAGCCTCTGTTGTTTATATGATACAGAACATGACCTTTCTTTCAACACCTACGATTTTTTTTTCTATGTGTGAAGTCTGAAAACGTCATAGTCAGAACTCATTGAAAAAAACGCCACAGAGTGGATACTTGGCATTTCCAGAGAAATTTTAAAGTGGACAGAGAATGGGATGGAGGAGCGCTGGAACCCAGGAGCTGCAGTGCTAGTTTATTGATTTATTGTCAACAGGTTTGCATTGTGGTGGATATATTTTCCACCAAAACTATTCATCTTATGTTCTTGATGAGAATTATGTGACCCATGTCACTATCTCCTCAACTTCAGTCTGATATTGAAATATATTTTTCAGGTCAATAAATACTAATATGTGTACTGTTTTGAATGGTTTAACAGCGGCCTAATAATGAGCCTGGTCAGCTCATTTTGACCACCCATTCAGTCCTAAAAAATTCTCTTTCCCATTCCCAGTCATTTTGCCAGTGCAGAATATACTGAATTAGTCGCTGTTTGGCGAGGTTTATGTGATGACTCATACAGGAGCGTCCAAGTGCCACTATTTAAAACAGCCAAGGTGGTTGCAGAATATCTAAAAACACCCATGCACTAATAATATTCAAACTTCCAGATTGATACCAAAAAGTAGGAACAAATTGCAGTTCCTTAACCAACCACTGGGGGAGGGCTCCAAAGTTTTGGTCTCTATTGCTAGGTTTCCCGTTAAGGTGATTTTTTGAGCTGCATAAGTTAAAGTTATATAGAGAAACAAACTTATGTATAATTAGGTGTGTGGATTTTTGATTGGTGGCTGGCACTGCCAGTGGTTAGCTATCATTAATTTTGCCACTTGGTTCTTCTCATTGTATTAATGTCTGAGCATAGCTTCTGAGCTGTGAATAAAGATCTAACAGCACATAGACATTCATACTTTATTAGCAGACCACCATGACCAGGTGTGGGTTGGTCTGGAAGGGTCCAAAGACAAAACCTAGCTAAAAGCAGAAAGCTTGTGGTAACCAAGTGTCAACAAAATGCAGCGGTCATCTCTGAATTTGCCACCAAAATAAGATTTGAAATGGGAGGTCCTGTTGGAAATGTTCACTGGCAGCTCTCAAAGCTCCTCAGGTATGGATAGACAGAAGGAGCCAGAAGCCACGGTAGATCATTTTGAGGTCCTTCTAAGTAGAAGTCTACTGCTGCAGTATATCAGGCCACATTCTTGGTAGCAGTGGACTGATATACTGCGAGCGGGTTGATTGACGGGTGCCAGCGGAGCTCTGCTTGTTCTCGTTTCAGCTCCGTTTTTCTTACACGTGTCTTCTTATACAACATGTTGGATTTACATGCTTTATTTCTTGGAGTGGACTTCTCTTTAGCCAAAATCAAAAGACAGAGTATATTGTCACAGTGTTCTGAGTCATTTGTGTATACCTTCCAAATATAGTAAACAGTCTAAATGGCATAATAATTGAGTAAAACATAAGTGGAGCTGGTGTCTGTGAAATTAGCCCACTATGGTGAATTCCTGGCAGGTTAATTCTGAGGTCAAGAGAAATTATTTATGTTTTGGAAAACATATTGACAGTAATTTGTCTAAGAGCTTGTGGCATTAAGTATTGCACAGGTTTTTAAAAACAAGTGCAAAAACCCTATGCACAGAGAGATAACATTCCCTGGTAGAGAAAGGCTGCATTCTTTGTGCCAGTTTTAGAAGAAGGGAGGAAAAAATGAATGAGAGTCTCTGCCAAATAAACACAAAAAGATTTGTGGAGGAGTGGGTGGTTTGTGCTGTCTCTTCACCCCGACACTACTTCTATTTATTTGGGTACATTTCCGTAGCTGAATGATTCAGTTAATCCTGTGCTACTTGGAACTGCTTTTTGTTTTTGAAATCTCCAAATTTCCGGTAGTCTGGATATCTATAATTTCCACCCTTAAACATTGGAGACATGCAGCAAGTGCTGATACTGTGCAGCAAGTAAAAAATGATTTTTTTGGCACCAACATTTTGGCACAGTTGCATGTCTGCTTATTACAAATAACTTTGGTCCTTTTTTATTCCTTATTTGTCCCTGTGCAAATGTCTCTGGTCCCTCTCCACTTTACCCCTCTAATGTGAAAATGTCTCACATCTCTTCCTCCCCCTCGACTCCTCCTTTTTGTTTCTTCACTAACATAGGCCATACAACAAAGAAGAGGAAAGAGAGAGTGGATTAAAGGACTGGATTCAAACTCACATGGGGGACATTTAAAAAGCAGAGCTCAGACTGTGAAATATCTGTTTATAAAAGTCATGCCCACTTTGTTCACCATGAAACTGAACAAAGTGTTAAAAAACACACCACCATTCTCATAATTGAGATGTGTATTAGCTGATGGCTTATCTTCGCTGTGGCTAAACTAACAGGATTAATTGGTCAGCTCCTTAGGCTGCACCTTGAATAAGTATTTATCCCTTTGAATTTTTTTTTTTTTTCAGTTTGCCACGTTAAAAGTTATGGTAGTTTTTATTCATTCGATCACTATAAAATGCCACCACTTTGATGGTACCTAATACTTTCAAGTGACATAACTGTGATATTTTTGGGGGTAAAAGATGTCAAAGATGTGCATACTTGTTTTACCCCTGAAGTAAATACTTAATAAGGCCATCTTTTGTAACAGGTCTCTTGAAGTAAGCATTTGTAAAACTTCCAATGGGATTGTTGCCCTACCTCAGTGTTTCTCAATTCAATGATTTTGATCTTTTCCTGATTTAACACAACTGATTCAAATGAGTGGGTTGTTGCCTTGCTGGTGCAGAGCTTGGTGAAAAGCTGCTGGTGGTAGATTAATTTGAATCAGGTGTGTTAGAACAGGGACACATCAAAAACATGGAGGACAGCAGTCCTTGAGGACTGGAATTGAGAGACACTACCCTAGCTCCTTCTACTGAGTAGCGTCTGTCAGTGGACTGCAATCTTGAAGTCATACCACAAATTCTGCATTGGATTGGAAACCTTTTTTTTTTTCTTTTAGAGCTTTAGTGAGTTGCTTTTGTAGTATGCTAAATATAATTGTCATTATGAATGCTGGAACTCATCCACTCATCTCAGTTTCCTCTAACCTGCCAGTGGGTGAGACCATTACTGTACACATCATGATGCTTGTATAATGACTATCACCACAAAGATTCATTTGTTGGAATCTCAGCTTGTGATTTTGTGTGGAGTTTGCATTCTGAATCTTGGCCTGTGTGAGCGTCAATTCAAAAAACCCACTTTACAGAGTATCATGTATTTTGTAAGGCGAGTATTCTCGTTTCCTCCCACAGTCCAAAAAAAAAAAAAAAAAAATACATGGTAGATTAACTGTGATGGGTTTGTATAGTTGTTTATCTTCTTTGTGTATGTGCAGCTCTGCGATGGATTTGTAATCAGTTTTTGTCCTGATGATAACTTGGACAGGCTCTGCCCACCTCATAACCTTGAATCGGATGAAATAGGTATAAAAAAATTGATTGATGATTTTTTTTTTTCATTAAATATTAGATGAACGATGTCATTCTAATTTTTACTACTTGGAGAATAATCTCTGTTTTATGACAGTTAAAAATAGTATTAATATCATAAATCGCTCAAAGCTTAATCCTTTGTGTGGTGTACACCACAGGAAACATTTTCTTTAGTGACCAAAGTCTTTAAATTGTGTTTTGTCTTGGAGCACTGGCAAATTCCTGTCCACTCTTCCATGAAGACCCCCTTTTAGGAGTGCACAGACTACAGTGGTCTTGTTCCACTCTGGTGAGTTTTTGTGGGCAAACACATTTTTGTAGCTTTGTTGTGGTCTTACATTCTGTTTATTTATTAATAATAGGTTTAGAGGAGACATATTCTGGACTTTTTCAAAAGTTGGCGAACTGTCCTGGGGTTTTATTAAGTCTTTATGACATGTTTTGGTCAAAATACCACAGGTACATAGAGCAACAGCACCATTTTCAACAACACATGTTCAGATTTGCACATAGTGCCTGATTCTAGGGAGTGGCGTTAGCATCTCTACTCCTCCTTCATCCTCTGAAGGGTTTCTTTGGAAATCAGTGTTAGTGCTTTGTGTGCTAACACTTTCACACCCACCTACAAAGTAGGTGGGTGTGAAAGTGAGTGACAACACAGAGAAGTCAGTGCCTGAGAAGTCACAGTGTCCTGCAAATCTGAACTGCTTTCTGAAGGACATGTTTTCAGGCTGATTTGGCTCCAAAGTTTCAAGTTAATAGTCACTTCGGACATCAAAAATATATGGTGTCAAAGACCAAATGAATAATTAGGGTAATAAAAAATGCCCTGTAATAGTAAGTAGTAATCTGATCTCCAGTTAATCATTTGTTTTTGTTCTTTTTCTTTATTTTTTCTTAAATCACTCTACCCTATCCTGTGGTTTACCAATGCAGTACTCGTTGGAGAGGTTGGTCCTCAGCATCAGAGGACCAAGCTCGTTACTTCGTCCCTGTCACTGTCTTGTAACATGAAAAAAAAGTGCCTTGCCTTTACATAACCATCTGCGATAGTAGCAAAGCCAGTTAACCATCCTCCACTTAGGTTACTTTACATCTGCTCTATACATGCAGGCTACCATAGCAACCATGACTGTTTGCTTTTAATATGTGATGTAAACGGTCAGTCAGAAAGATTGCATTCTGATTGGATATGCTAAAAATCGGATTTGTGCTGACAGTGCAAATATAGGACACATAATTCATGTGACAAATTTTGTTTGTTTTTGAATTCAGTCAACAGTGCATCTTTAATTTCATTTTTTCTACTTCACTAGCCTGGACTTAGTTTTATTGATCTATCAAATCCATCTGTTTTATATATGTGCTTCATCTGGTTCAGGGTTACTGGACTTAATGCCATCGTTGGTGGAAAGATCATCAGTTCATCACAGGGTTATGCAGAAACTATCAACGATGTAAACACATACTCCTAATGACAATTTAAAATGTTACTGCTCTCCTTTGCACTTCTATATTTAGGGTGATTTCCTAGTTTTATTTTGGATTGTGCTTTGTGTAATATCACAAAAAAAAAAAAAGTTGCACCTATTTCAACATGCCACAAAACTCTTTCTTCAGACTTTGATTAGGATTATCTCTTACTACAATTCTCCTGTGGTGGGTCTTCTGGTGTACACGATTAAACCTCTGCAGATGGCCCAAAGTGCATCTGAGGTTTAACAAATTAAATGAAGCTCACACCACACCATTACCTTGTGAGACTCACTGGCTACCTTCGGCTGTCCAAAAAAAAGTTCAAGACACTTAAAAAGTGACTTCTGGGGATGCACCCAGTTATTTAAACTCTGTCCCTAAGGCTTATACTCCGACCTGATCATAACAGTCTTCTATGGAACACTGTTTGGCACTTCTATCCCTAAACACAGGGCAATCCATCCCGTTCTCACTGTGGTTTCACGCTGGTGGAGCAAGCTACCAGTTTTTGTCAGAGCAGGGACATCCATCTCTATATTCAAGAAACTGCATCTTATCCTAGATCACTTCTTCTGCTAATATCCCTAAAATCCTAACTTGTCAAACTTATATCAAGCAGGACTTTTCTGCATTCGCTTTCTTCACAGGTCTGCTTTTCACTTTTTTTTTTTTTGGCACCTTAGGTTTTCCGTTTTATATTTATTTAATTGAATTAGCACTCAATGGCACAGTCCCCAACTGTAGTGTTTCGATAAAAGCTTCTGCTAAATGAGTAACTGAGTGAATAACTGTTTTTAGCTCATACTTAGTAATTGCCTTTTTCCTTTTTAGAAATTGCACTTCTGGCATACTGCTAGTCTCCCTCTGCTTTTTGGCTCGATTGTGGTTCTCTTTTTGTAAGTCGCTTTGGATAAAAGTGTCTGCCTAATACAATGTAATGTAATGTAGAAGCACCAATCAGTCCAATATGCATATTTTTAAGTCTGTGAAGGGCAGCTGCAGAACCTAGAAAAATAAACCCTTGTAGACAATAGAACTTGAGAATATCACCCAGAAATATAAAAATGAATGAGTTTTCATATTCTATTAGGAAGTTTCTCTCATTTTATTTTGTCAGGAAAAAAACCCCAAGATAGTTTTGATTGAATAAGGTAATTCAGGTGTCCTAAATATGTATGCGTGTATGTATGTATGTATTTTTTTAAACATCATATTGGAAGATGTTACAAATAGCTTACTGCCGGGATGTCCAATTCCAGTCGTCAAGGGCTGCTGTCCTGCATTTTATAGATGTTTCCCTGTTTCAACAGACCTGATACAAATCACTGTGCCATTAGCAGACTTGTGCAGACTTTGTTGACAAGCTGATGATGACCCATTCATTTGAATCAGTTGATGTTGATGCAGGAAAACCTGAAAAACATGCAGGGAAGTCCTTATAGAGTCCCAAAAAATTGGGTTTTTAACTTGAATTAAATAGATCAGTGAATGCAGCAGTATGGATCTGATAAAGAGATAACAGATCTTAATGATAATTCAAAACATTGGTTGGGCTCCCTTAAAAACACCAAATGAAGAGTGGTCAATCAAATCAACCCATAAAGGGCCACACAATCTGGGGTCTTGCCTGCCTCTATTCAATAGAAAACAAACAAACAAAACAAGCAAACAAACAACATTAGCTGAAACATAACAGAACAAAATATCCATTAACATCACCAAAGAGCCGAAAGAACCATTACAGTATAACTTAAACCACAAGCTGAGGAGCAGAGACTCCTGCTTGCTGCTTTTTATTAGTGTCTCATAATTAGACTCGACAAGGTTCAGCTGGGAAGAAAAGGGGAGATGAGGTTATGTTGCAGCATCAAACATGTGAGAGATGACATCAGAATTTTTGCCTTTTCATGATTTCATCATTAAGTGCTTTTTGGATCATTCCCGTAGGCTTTGACGTGCCTTTTAATGATGAATGGCTTCTCCTTGACCAGTCCACTGCTAACATGTGATTGACTAAATCCTGCTCTGATTGTCATCCTCCTCTAAGGTTCTCCCATTTCTAATAATGGACTCTATCTCATTTTTCAAAAGTGGGTTACTGGTTACTTGTTTGGCTGAGGCCTTTTGTCCTTGATGACTCAATTCAGATGGGCAGCCAGTTTTAGTACTTTGCTGGTTTTAAAATTCTTCCAATTAAGAATGATGGATGCAGTAATGCTATTGGGGACATTCAATGTTGCCATACTTTTTTTGAGCTTTTCAAATCCATGGTTTGACACAATCCTGTCTCAAAGATGTACTGTCCTCATGACTACATGTCTTATTTTTAATTTGACATGCAGCATCAGCTGTGAGACCTTGTATGGACAGATGTGGACCTTTTTTCAATTAATTTTAGTAGAGCAAATGGGCTCAAGTCACACTGTAGGGCATAATTAGATATCATTAATTGCAGTAGATCTGCAGATCTCAACTGCAGGGGTTTGATTAATCATGGAAATTGGATTTTTGTGGTCTTTTATTTTTAAATAATTTAAAAGCAGGCTAAGCTTAAAAAAAAAAAAATTCTACGGTTCATCTTTTCAACACAAATCTAGAGGAGGAAGACAGTTTTATGGTTTTCTCACATGTGTAATGTCATAATCCAAAAGTGCCCCAAACTAAAGAAAGATTAAAGTACAGTATTGAATATTTTTCTTGTTTTACCTTTCACAAAACATTTCAAAAACATGTTTTTGCTTTCTTATTATGAATCACTGCATGTACATTGATGAGAAAGTAAATGAACAGAAATCATTTTCTGAGTCTGAACAAAACAAAACAGAAATTTTAAATGGTCTGAAAACTTTCTGCACTTTGATTTCATAGAACACATAAAAGTGTAAGCGAAGATTATAATTATGCTGTAAAAATGATTTTTCAAGAGAACAAAGAGGACATCAATGATAACTAAAAGGTGGAGTTAGAAAATGTGAGGACAGACATTGGACATTGTTTTAGTAGATGCAAATAATACATTAACCTTTTTTTGAGGCACAGACAGGCTTGATGGCACAAAATAAAGACAAAGGACAGAGTCGCTTTCAGCAAATTGTCTGGTAAGTAAAACCCCTTCATCTTAATGATGTCAAAAAACAGTCTCAGGTGACATTGTGTAACAGATTTTAGGTGCAAGCTTTCAATCCTGTACTTTATTATGTACTGTCAAGTGAAGAGGATACTTCAGTTTTTCCTCTCTAAATAGATCTTGATGTGCTCATTTACATTTGAAGAGGAATAAAACATTTCCATAAAAAGTGGGAACGAGAAAGAGAGAGATTAAAAGATTACTGGGCGAAAAAGCCAAGTGTGTATTGTCACAGACCATTGATATTATTCCAGTACTGAAATACTCCTAGTTGTCGCCCAGGGTATATAACAGTATGTGTTGGTGTGTTTATGCACAGTATGTAAAATGCACTTTTGCTTGACTAAACAGAGCTGAGCAGTATGATGCAGTAATTTGTTTAACCCAACTGCTGGCCTTTTAAGCTTATAAGATGTCTTTAATTAGGCAAAGTCTAAGCAATACTGCCTAACAAAATCAAAAACCAGACAGCTTTCTGTAATTAATTAACATCAAATCAAATTCTTTAACTTTGGTGATGAGCCACTTGATTTTGTGTGGAATTAGTGTTTGATTTCTTTTTAATGTTTGAAATCTGTCCTGTTATTTGTGTCTTCTTTCACTTACACTTTTTATGTGAGTTATGCCTGCTAATTTCCAGTATCTGCTTTTGGTGATGAAAAAAATGCATTTGCTGTTTTCAAGGGAAAATAGGATGCATGTTTATATGAATATACAGCAGGAAGGTCAGATCCAAATACTCAAACATTTGGGTACACATTTTAGTCAAAGACGAATACATTTGTTAAATGCTGGCCACTTATGAGGGAATTTCTATTCCATTCAATTCACCCTCATTTGTATTGCCCCAATTCACAAAAACGTTATCGCAAGGCACTTTAAAAGACAATCCATTTAATTTCAACTACGGCATTTTCCGCTCTATAAGGCGCTTCAGAGTATAAGGCGCACCTTCAATGAATGGCCTATTTGAAAACTGTTTTCATATATAGGGCGCACCGCATTATAAGGCGCATAGAATAGAAGCTACAGTAATGGCTGGGGTTGCGTTATGCATCCACTAGATGAAGCTGCGCTAAAGGGAATCTCAACAAAACAGTCAGATAAGTCAGTCATACTCAGGCTACATCCACACGGAGCAGCACATTTTCCTATCCGACTATTTTCTGTGCCGTTTTCATAAAAAGTGTGCCTTAAAGACGAAGCCGTTTCTGCCGTCCACGGAGAGCTGTTCCCAGAGATCAGTTCACATGCCAGACCTTTGGGGGCGCTGTATTGCTCTAACAATAAGAGAAGAAGCCCGGGCCAGCCTGTGAGCTAACGTTAGCACTTAGCGTATGGCCACCTATTGACAACAATTTTCGTGAGATGGCCATAATTACCGTAAGTAGGTTCCAAGGCACCCTTACAAGGAACATAAGAACTCCATGGCCAATGTGTGGCAGAGAAAAATCACCTCATTTTCTCAAGAATGCCTCAAGTTGCTCTTGCATATTGAAAGGCAACCCTGAGAGGCAATCCAGACATCCTATTAATTACATTGACCTTAAAAGCCAGACTGTCAAAAATATAGATGAATTTTATCCAAGATGGAACTATTAATTTAGAGAAAAACCTTCTTCAGCAGTCTGGTTAAGATGGGATCTAACAGAGATGTTGGTTGTTTCGATGAAGCTGTTGTTACTAAGGATCCATGTTAATGGAAGGTCTGGAGGAGGCCTTATTTCTAGAGCATATTTCTGAGTTTCAGGTTTCGGGCAATTGCAAAGATAATACTGCGAAACCCTGTGCATAGACATTATCTTTTATAATAACTGCTGGTGCATGTCAAAAGATGTTGCCGATTTTGACCAGTAGATTCAGATCCACACTGAACTGTTAACATTAATATTTGAATGGTCATACACACATGGATAACATTGTTGGTGCCCTTTCAATAGTCACTAAAATAACTTAAAACTGACAAAAGTAAAAATTCATTTTCTAAATAATTTACTGAACACTGATTGATGAAAACCAGACATTGCCTTTGTATTTTGGTTCAACAGAATCATTCAAAGGACAAAACTGGCTTGGGAACATTTTTTTTTTTTTTTTTTTTTTTACAGGACCCTTAACCTAATCATTTGTTGGACAATCTTTTGAGGCAATTATTACAATCAAGTGATGTCTGTAACTCTCCACAAAATGTCTGCACCTCAGTTTGTCATGTTCAAGACACCCTACTGAACCTCCTCTATGTTTCACAGTATTGACAGTGCTCTATTTGTTTGGTTTTTTTTTCTTTTTTTTTTGTTTGGGGGGGGGGGCTCAGTTTTGCATTTTTGAAGATAGAGCTGATGTAACCTCCAAAAAAGATCTAGTTTTGCCTCAATAGTCCAAAGGACATTTTTCCAGGAGCTGTGCATCTTGTCCCACAGGGAAGTTCAGGAGTAAGTTATCCAGAAGCACAATGTTGAAGATATTTGACCTTCAGTCTGAGTGCATGTAAATTAAATTTATGGAGAGGCATTTTGAATGAGTGGCCATTTGGCATCATACCAACAGTCTGAAGAATTTCTCCTGACAGCTTTTAACATGCACATGTCTTTTCTGCTCATAATCCATCACTGTAGCCTAACCACCACAGATAAGAGAGGCGAAGGTCCTCGTGAAAATGACAACAATCAGAAAAGCAAAGTAATCTCTTATTTTTTAGTTCACAGTAAATATCATATTAACCTATGTCAAATGTTTACAATTACTTTTCCTCCACTTTTACATGTGCTTCCATCGCACAGATCTGGTGATCATTTTCTAGACAGAGAAAATACCTCCCTCTGAATATGTGACATTTTTGTAACGCTTCTCTGACATGTTTATTGAGCATCATTTCTGTAACTATAATACCCACTTAAGCACAGTGTATGGGCTCAGAGGATGTTAAACTGATAGGAGCTGCCAACCTGGGAAAAACTAAGATATCTTACACAACGTGAAGCCAGTTCATTACTTCACAAGTTTGTGTGAGAGAAGCAATAAAAATGAAGATTAACTTATTAGATGGGGTCACAGATAAAGGCTGTTTTTACCTCTGTAAAGACTCACATTTTTGG
Source organism: Zenarchopterus dispar (assembly GCA_028564865.1). Lineage (NCBI taxonomy): Eukaryota > Metazoa > Chordata > Actinopteri > Beloniformes > Zenarchopteridae > Zenarchopterus > Zenarchopterus dispar. Next base: position 14,344 of record JAOWBL010034000.1, read on the forward strand.
TTATAGGTCAGTATATCAGATTTTTACTTATTTAAAAAAAAAAACGAGACTGAATTGTTCCCTCAATTCTTTTGAGAAGTATATATAAGGTAGCAAAAATTAAAATAAACATCTTCTCTCTACCTTTGGAGAGGAGCGAGAGTAACAAATATCTAGAGGTCATCACTAATGCATTAGAAAGTTGTGTGTGTTGCCTGGCAACATCAGTGATTAATATAGCACTGTGAACTGATCTTTGTGTTTAAATAATCCTCATACCTGCTCATCATTGCTGAACGAGGCCACCATGCCTGCTTCCCAAAGGTTCCCACCCAATAACATAGCGAGCACAGAAAACCCCCAATGAGTAAGTACAATAAGTCAAAGGAAATACAAATAAAGGTTCTTCAGAGTTACACAACACAACCCTTCTATTAGTACAAGTCTTTGTTGTTTATTCATTCATTTGAATATTCGCCATTGTGCCTTTGAAGAAAAAGTAAAAAATATTTCAATTGAATATGACATTGTCAGTGGCACGTTTTCACGAAAGAAAAAAGAACGCAATTAACTTTGACCTACTGCAGTCTAACTTAATTTAGTACAGCAGACCTGAGGTTGGAGGCGTTAGAAGAAGTGTTAGAGGATTTCTCAGAATAATTTGTAGCCCGGCACCAATACTGTTCTTCACATGTCAAACAGTCTGCCAGCACAAAGATTATTGAATTCCTTTTGAAACAAATGAAAGTAAGTTTGTTCTTTCTCTTGACTGGAGCTCATTACTGTAGCTTGTTCAAAACAAATGCTATATTTTAAGTGAATGGGGGAAGAAAAGATGTTTCAGCTTCTCACTCTGTTTCTCTCCATTGTGCCTCTGAACATTTTGGTGGTTTCAGAGGTCTACAGACAGTGTAGGACAAAAATTTGAATGGAAAGAATGGAAAAAAATGTTTAAGACAAGAACATTAAGTTTACAAGTGAGCTGAAGTTTCAGAAATCAGAAATCTGGATTTGATTTAACTTGCTATTGCTGTAAAGTAAAAATTAACACTCAAGTTATTATAATTGATGGAAACTAAAATCAAAACTGAAACTAGCTGAAAAAATAAGTCAACTGACATGAAAAATAAAAACTGAAGATTTTTGTAAAACTAAACTAAAACAAAAATTTTCAAATGTAAATTAACTAAAATGAAATAGAATTACAGGTAAAATTCACTTTGTTTTCATTTTTGTTTCATGCTTTGTTTTTTTATGTTTGCAGCTACATCCTTCTAATTGCTAATGCTTTTTTTCTAATTCTAATTACTTAAAAGAAAGAATAAAGGCTTTTAATTCTGTATAGCGCTGTTGATAGGATTCTTTCACCCTACGTATTTTTGTTTATTTGTATGTCAACACCTCAAAAACTAAAACCAACCAACTTTTCAAAACTAAATAAACAAACTATTGATGTGCTTGTTAAACTGACTAAAACTAAACTGATATAATCAAAGGTGCTGAAAAAGGAAATACAAACTTTAAAAAAATTCAAAACTATTATAACTGATTCACAGATTTAAAAGTCAATTTTAACACAGTTACAGTAGGTTCAGTTTTTTTTTACCTTTTTAGCCTGCAGTGACACATAAGTCCATCAGCATTTTCATGACACAAACATCTAAAATATTTAATAAACGCTAATGAACATGAGAATAAAAAAATAAGAATAAAGCCACTAATCACTGGGATGAAATCACTGATTTAGTGCACAGATGGTGCATGAACAAGAAACTGTCATAGTGAGGCCTCGTTAGCGTTAGCTGGCTCAACCAAACCTAAAGCCTCATTAAAGATAATGAGTTATGTTGCCGTACTTATTAACTTTATTTGTTAACTCAGCTTTTCTTCTTCAGGCTCTGTGCATACTCTCCTCAAAAACAAGTTTGATCCATCACTTGACTCTTCCTCTGCATGTTCACACCTACGCACTGATAAAGGCATCGGAGCAAGGTGCTGATTTGCTAAGCTGTTCATGGACAGGATGCAAGGCCGAATAAGAAGCAAGATGATATTATTTTGAAAGAAAAAAGGGAAAAGAAAGAAAAAAAGTGACAGAAAAGATGGATATAAATTTCAGAAACACTAATAATAGTGTTGACCAAATTGACTGTTTACTTGTCATAAACAGTCGAGACAATCTTTTAATGCAGTGGACAGAGTATTGGTAACACTATGAGGTTAATTAGAGGCCCCAATTAATTTCCTTTTTTGTAGGAATTTAGTGTGGATTCGCTTTTAGCACTTAGGCTTCACATGAATGCGTTATTACTGTCAAGGCTTTTTCTAAAGAATAACAAAAGGCTGTGGTCATGACCTCTGAAATTCAAACACTTGAATGATGGCTTGAGCAAAACAGTTTGTTCATTATGGTCAGTCTTACACAAGACTGTGTATTGTATGGAAGCATTTATGGGATCCAAATGTTTTTTTCTGGTCAGTTCAGGAGTTCACAGTGAAAAAGAAAAAGAACAACAACAACAACACATGGACATATTGTATTTCTTCTTTCTCAGTGACATCCTCGTGCAGGGCAGGAGGCCAAATACTTGATTTCTTATGAGTTCTGTGACGTTAGGAAAAAAAAAAGCATTAATCTCCTTGTCGTTTAACCAGATAACGTGACTTCAGCGTTGCCTGAAATTGTTTTTTTTTTTTTTGTTTTTTTTTTGAGTTGGCCTTCTAATTTGTTTTCATTTTCTGGGCATTCTTTTTCAACTATAAATGTCAAATTCTGTTTCAGTTACTCAAATTGAAAAAGTCAAGGCCAGTAACAGGCTTTTTTCCATGTAACATAAAGAATGCTGTTCATGAATGAAACAATCCAAGCCAAATGTTCCATTTTCTAAAGTACAATAAATGCTTTTCTATAGACTAATGAAGTTATGGTTGTTTAACATACTGAACTGATTAAGTTATTATTATGCTCAGTGGAGCAGGGATGTGTGCTGACATCATATATATTTATATATATGATGTCAGCGCACATTATATAGATATACTGTGTACTTATTATTGACAGTAACCTTCATTTTTAGCTGCTAGCCTACATCTAACTTAAACATTCTCCTCAGAATAGAGACGTGTAATATATCATTCATTTAATGGTAGGAAATGGCTGTTTTAACATTTGCATCATAATGGTTCACCTCTTGGACTCTTGGACTGAATCCAGGTCTTTATAGACTTTATGTCTTTTTCGGTTTCATTGTTTTACTGTCTTTTTGCTTCCTTCTCTTTTGAGCACCCAAACTTCACCACAACTTTTCAAAAAATTGAGCAAGAACACAAGCATCTCATGGCTCAGCTTAGATCTGTATATCACACTGGAAACAATATCTTATTACTTACACTTAGTTCAATAGACATAAGAGAGCTGGAGAAATATCTTGTAGTAACCTACTTATATGCTATCCAGCCTTTTTGTTTAGGTTGGTTCATGCTGTAGTTTAACATAAGGCAATATTGCATCAAGTGACGTCAACGATAGGTAGCATGTTGGTTAGATAGAGACGCTTGTTTGTGAGTGTAGTCGGCACTTAACACTAGTCTCCTGGTGTCCTCACAGCAACAACAGATTAAACAGATTATGTAGCTCCTCTTCCACTTCACATGTATAGAGGCACATCAATCAAAAAGTTATAAAAGTTGGTCTTTTATGGAACTTTGATTTTTCTAATTTTTCTTGATTTTTTTAAATGTTATACCTAAATTGAATTTAATTAGCAACAGCAAATAAAATAAATATGGCTAATATTGCATAATGTTTGTTGGACAAATAAATAATTGATTAATATCGGGGGGTGGGGGGATGATCTGTCTGACAAATGAATTAAATCCAATAAATAGGTCTAATACCATCAAGAAAATGGTGACTGTTTGCTTCCAAATAGCACCTTTTAAAAACAGACTGAAGGATGCTCACCATGTCATCTGCAGGACCTTAGAGTCATTTCATAAACAAGTACATTTTATTTATGCACTTGTATCAGTCAACTCATTTGAAAAAAATTCACTTAAACTATACAAATTTTCAAAGGTATGTGGTAACTGAAATAAACAAGAAAGTTTGGAGCACAGGTTTCTTGTTTTTATTTCAGTTATCACATACAATTTAAAAAACATTGAACTAAAACTATACAAATACTGATCTCATCCTCCTGCACTAAAAGTTAAAGAGATGCATTTCTTTGTTATCTTTATATGAACCAGTCAAAATTCTGATAAGCCCTTTTTCTTGAGGGATTCACTCTGTTTCAGTTGTGATTTGACATATTAGTGTATGTCATTTACAGATTTTTTTATTTTCAGTATATAATAAATATTTCAATTTTTTTAACAGTTAGGATTTTTTGTACATTATTTCATGTGTCAGGTATTAAAGGGTTAAAATAAGAAATATGAATTTATCGGTTAATGAAATGGGTTTGAAATATAGGTTTTTCTTCTTTCAATATTAACACTGGGATTCTGATTCTATTTCTTTTTACATTTAAGCCAGCCTCAAAATACAAGGAGGTCTGTATAGTTATGTTATGCCAGGCAGAAAATTTATAAGAAGGACAAACAGCTCGTTCAGACTAAGGCAGATTAAATATAAAGTTCTTTTCTGCAATGACATAAACAGCTTCTCTCATGTCGGCTACTGAGAGCCATCAGCAGAGAGTAATTAGCTCTCAGTGCGCCTTCAGGGACTGATGACTGACTGACAGCTTGTTCTAATAAGACTGATAGCTGGGAACAGATTATTGACTTGACCACAGTCATTTGGCAGGAAATGTTTAGCTGTAATGCATTTGTTAGAAATGCCAGGCATCATGCTTTTTTTATTGGGATCTCTGAAGAAATTTTCTGAAAGCCTTTTTATCTGAAGTGTTCTTAGTTGCTGCTCAAGGTGGTTTTATGCCATGCTGTCATTGAAAAATTTGTGATTTGATTAAAAGCCTATGTTTAATATTTCCAGGACTCATTTGAACTGGTGGATTCTTCTTTCTAACAGATGTGTTTAACCTCTCCAGCAGTGGCTCCACAGTCACTGCTGTTTGACCTTATAGCCTTTAGTCCTCCAGTGAGGTGACCACTTGGTTGCGTAACATTATTAAATGCAAAAGAACAGATTCAGATTCTGAATGTATAAAATTCCACTTTAGGGCTGAATCCAGTTTTTGAGCCAAGTTTTTCTTTCACCTTTTGTAAATAACTTAAAAATACAATGTAAACCAAAGTTTAAATGCAATATTGTTAAGTTGTTTAACATCATTTGTTCAGAGATCATTAGCATTGAATTAGTTTTCTTTTAACAATATACTTATATTTTTAACAATATATTTAACTACTACAAGATAACCATTTCTGAGCTGACTGATATCTGTCATTCAAAGGATGGATAAAGCTGCAGCTTCTGTGTTTTCTACCACCTTTAGCAAATGAAAGAGGAAACCATAGATATATTTGTCAGATATATCTATAGATATATTTATCACAGGATGATGAACTCACTGATCTGAAAATGTTGCAAGAGTCCATTCCAAGCTATCATCCAGCTCATCTTTAAACGTCACTAAATCAAGTCATGAAAGTGCAACAAGATGGTGACATGACCACAATACATTAAATCAAAGCTACTCTGTGTGCTGCGCAGCAGCTGCACATTTTACCCACACATACAGTAGAAAGCCTTACCTTGAGCCCCTGTAATGTCACTTTTATATTCTGCTCTTCCCTCCTTTGCACACTTTATTTCATCACTCAGAATATCTAACTGAAGACATGATCTTGAATTTGCTCCAAACATCACTTCCTGTTTTCCTCCCAAGCAGCAGCATAAATCACAAAAGCATACACAAAACACTAGATAGATAGATAGATAGATAGATAGATAGATAGATGGTTTTTAAGTTTCTTCTGTAGGGAAAAGGTAATATGAGGCAAAAAAACACATTTGTGTTAAATGCTTCCATTCAGCCAAGTGTGCAGTGAATAATCTTTGTTCCACTCAAGTGGTGCTTCTGGATTCAACAATGACCTTAAAATATTGAAATAGCTTTTGACGCCGCAAAAGATCATTTTTGTTCAAGCTGCCATGTTGCCCTTCAGCTGTTTCCAGGAGCCTCTTCACCCTCTGTTACTGTCTTATGTTTTTTTTTTTTTTTTTAAGGTTTGTAGTTGTGCAACTTCTGCTGATTGTTAAGTTCAAGCCTAAAGGCGAAGTTGCTAGACACTGAGTTTTTATCGAATGCGAGACCACAGATTGAAAACAGAATTGAAAGGTTTTGAAACAGCAAGATCACATTTTTAGAACTTCTTCGACTCTATAGTTTGGTCCAGAACTATTTGGACAGTGCCACTGAGTTTTTATTATTTTCACTTTATGTACCATCACAGTGGATCTGAAATAAATCAATGAAGACATGACCAATGTGTTGACTTTCGGCTGGAATTTACCATTTAGGAACATTACAGCCGTTTTAAGCAAAGTACCTCCATTGTCAGGGTATTTGGACAAATTGACATGAGTGCAAATGGAACCATATTTCTTAATACTTGGATAAGAATCCTCTACAGTCAAAGACAGTCAGAAGGCTGACTGAGTTTCCTCCCTCATGATGCTTTCTTAAACCTTTACTGTTGCCACTTTCAGCTGTTTTCTAGTAGGGCCTTTTTTCTGTTTTCAGTTGAATCTTCATTAACTAAAAAGAAACCTCTATTTGATTGAGATCAGTGACTAATTTGGCCATGGAAGAATCCATCCATCCATTTTCTAGACCCGCTGAATCAATTTCTGGGTCACGGGGGTCTGCTGGAGCCAATCCTAGCCCATCACAGGCAAGAGGCAGGGGTACACCCTGGATAGGTTGCCAGTCCATCGCAGGGCCACACACATAGACAAACAACCATTCACACACACACTCACACCTATGGGCAATTTAGAGTTCCCAATCAACCTCACATATATGTTTTTGGATTGTGGGAGGAAACCGGAGTACCTGGAGAAAATCCACGCAAGCGCAGGGAGAACATGCAAACTTCACACAGAAAGGCCATGGAAGAATATTCCACTATTTTACCTCCTAAAAGTCTTGATTTGCTTTTGCAGTAAGTTTAGGGTCATCATCATTTGCACCACAGGGGACTGTTCTCTCACCATTCCTCTTCACGCTGCACATCACAGACTTCCAGTACAAGTCAGTCTTCTCATCTGCAGAAATACTCAGATGACTCTGCATGTGTGGGGTGTATCAGTCAAGGACAAGAGAGTGAGGACAGAGATCGTTTTGTGGCATGGTGTGGGAACAATCGTCTCATCTTGAACGTGAACAAGATAAATGGGATGATTGTGGCTTTTCGGACAGCCAGGATTAGGTCGAACAGTTTTTCCGCGAGAGAAGAAGTGGAAGTGGTGGAGGAGTGTAAATACCTCAGTGTTCACCTTTAGAAGAAGGGACGGAGCAGACTTTACTTCTTCAAGAAACTTTGGTCCTTCAGCGTTTGCAGCAAGATGCTGAAAATCTTTTATAAGTCTGCTGTGGAGAGTTCAGTCACATCTGCAGTCATCTGTTTGGGGAGCAGCATCAGAGCCAGTGACTTAAAGAAACTGAACAAACGGATAAGGAAGGCAGACTCTGTTCCCGGGACTATTCTGGAGCCGATGGTGCAATGGAAATTACTTAATAAAAATGAAGAAGCTAATAAACAACCCTGAACATCCTCTCCATAACACAATGACTCAGCAATAGTGTCTTCAGTCAGAGACTGATCTGCTGAAACACAGACCGCTAGATCCTTCCTGCCCGCAGCTATAAACCTCAACAATGACTCTCTGAAGAGACTGAAATCATGACTACTGCAACATTTAATTTCCCTTCAGGGACTAATAAGGTATTTTTGAATAGAATTATCCACCTGCACTGTGAAGCACCATTTTTGTTATATTTGGCTAAATGTGAGCAGAGTATAGCCCAGTACGCCTCAAATTTAATCTCCCTATTTCAGTCAACAAGCACACCATCAATGTACTAGTATTATGGTAATGTTTCAGCTGGTTTTCCTGTTCTTAAATGTTGTCGGTGATTTGTATCTTGTTCTGCCCCCTGTGTACAACCCTTTCATTGGTGAAGTAAAACAACTGTTACTGTTTATAATCCGTAGACATCATCATGAACGTAAAGACCATCATTCACTTTACTTATCCTCTGTGGTCCTCCAGACCTATAGATGTTGACCTGATATTTTGCTGTTGAGCTCACAAGTGCTCTCCTTCTTCTTTTATATTATGTACAGACTTGCTCAGTAAAGTTAATATTTTTACTACCTCACATATAGATTTATGTTGTTTTTAATGATAGCCTCCTTCAGTTGCATTGAGATCTTCTTGGACTTCATATTGTCGACTCCAGTGAGCCATCTGACAAATACCAAATCAATACTTGATGTCAACTCCAGACTCTTTAATGTGTTTTATTTGCCTTGAAATAATGAAAGAATTATTGGAATCTGAACCATTAACATCTTTTTAGTCTGTTTTTGAAGCTATTTGGACCTCCTGAAAGTCCAGCTACTTTACTTAAAATGACTGTAAATTCCTAAATCTTCAATGACATATCTTTATGAAACCACTAAAATTAAACATGATAGTCTACATTTTTATTTCATCTTCTTTGTTTTATTTCAAATCTGTTTTGGTGGTGTATAATGACAATCGCAAAAATCTAACTGTCTAAATACTTCTAGCCCTAACTGTATATGATATGACTAAGAATAAAAACACTTACTTTGTTTGACATTTTTTTAAATGATTATGTCATTTCTACCATCTCACAGTCTTTAAAAACTTGGTTTTTCAGCCAATAAAAATATCTTGCAAGTTTTATTAAGAAAAAAAAGGGGGTTGTAAATTGTAAATTGATTTTATTTATCAAAGACTGCAACAGGAAATAATACTGAGCTAAAGGAAGAATCACTTTCCTTTTCTACTTTAGATGTTCAGATTGCTGTCACTCACAGTTGGGGCACAGCGAGAGTAGTCTTAGTAGTTCAAACAATTATTTGGAGGGGAGGTTGAAGAAATTGATTAAAGTCAAAGGAAGCTAGGCATTAGTCCTCCCCACATATTAAATATCTTCTTAGCAAAACATTGTAACTGTTGTCGTGATTGAGTTTAAAAGTATTAGTGATTTGTTATTGTCCAGAAAACTTGTTGTATCAATGTTTATACCTAACGGTGCCGTGTTACTGGTTCAAGTCTCCATGATTGCTTTTAAATGAGCTTTTTAAAATCCATCGCTGATGTCAGTCATTGGTGATTGTTGATTATGTCTCAGTTCTTTTGTTCACAGTAGTGTTGTGCTTCTCCAGCTTTGTTTTTTTTCAGCGATTCTTGGACAATGAGCAATCTGTGTTGTTTGTCTATGAATGCTAGGCACACCATTATTAGTGTTGAAAGACCAGTTTACTTTCCATAAACAATCCATCACTAAAAAAGGAGTATGTTTTCAGGTCATCAAAGCATATTTAACCTCACTCTGTCCAATGGGCACCACAAAAACAGAACTCTACAGATGCTGAGCTGTTTGACACTTCTCTCTTGCATGGTGAAGTCTTGACTCTGATTCCTGAGCTCTCACACAAGCCCTCTGCTTGTGCTAAGATTTATTTACATTTGTTTTCTATGGAGGTTTCTGAGTGGTTGCAGGCTGGGTGAGATCATCTGCAGCTACAAGAACAAAATCAGAGGACTGTACCGTAGCTCATCAGACAGAAATTTGTTTGTTCTGAATGCATCGTTGAAAAGAATGAGATGTAGCGTAAACTTATCATCAAACCTGACAGCTCTTGTCCTCTGGTGTGGGTTTGATTGGCCAACGAGGTTACATGTGCTAGAGGTTTTTTTTTTTTTTTTTTGGTCTACCAAGACTGCATTACTCAAGCCCATCAAGTGTCACATAGCTTCTTGAGTTCTGTGTGCTTTTCTAAGGCCTTGAGCTGCTTCTGTTTATTTTTATGTAACAATAATTTACAACTGACTCAGAAAAAAAGAAAGAAAAGCTGCTAACATTATGCACACTGATCACCAGCACTAAAATGAAGCTGTGTACGGTATGTGTAAAACTCCTCTGTGGCACCTTTTACATAAACCTCTCCAGCAAGCAATTATTACATCCCAACATTACTACAGCATTGCAGCACTGGCCCACACAATAATTGTGGTTCACATTACACAAACTGAGCACATGCTTCTTACTTGTAGAAATAAAACCACATCTAATTCTTCTGCTGAGGTGAAATGAAAAAAAAAATCAGGCAGTTCCTCTAACACTGGGTGCAATTACTACACAACCGATGAAATACTTTCTTTTACATTGCCATCTTTACTTTCATCCATTTAAAAAAAAGCCAACTGTCCTGTATTTTTACCTCAAAACTTTTATGTTTCTTTCCCTATCATATCCACCAAATCTCATTTTGTGTCGTCATGGTGTATGTATTTGGCATCTGACAGGGTGCTGGCTAAATTCTTCTGTAGTGATGCCTGAAACATTTCAAGCTTGTGACAACAGCCCCTGCTGGATGACTCCTCACTCTGACTGTGACCTTGCTGAGAGATCTCCTTGCAGGCTCTGTAGCCTAGCCATTCTGTCACAGCCTTCAAGTGCTTTCTATTCTCCATAAGTGATGCTGAAACTCCCTCGTCAAGTGTGTTTACTTTTGAGTTACTTGTCTGTTTTTGTTTGAACTCAATCCATGTGTCAGTGGAGAGTTTGTGTCACATTTTTGCGACAGATCCTTAGAGATGCTGACACTGTCTCCTAATGCCCTTGTATTAAAACGATCCACAGAAGAAAAGTTCTGCATCTCTGGACATGAGGAATTCTAGCTGTATGTTGATCTTACCAGTCTTTGTTAAAAGTTATCTGCTGACACTTGCAAATGCCTGAGTAGGGTATTTTTGAGAAACTGTTCATCTCGGGGACTTCATGGGGATGACTGCTCCCCATGAAGCATCCCGCTCCCACTTCACATCTCCATTCTCCCTCTTTTCTCAGAATTAGTTCTCGACAACAATCACCTTCACAGCACCTTCAACAGACCTATCAGCATCACCTGTAGTGAATGGCAGGATCATACTGTATCCAATATTGGCTTTTATTTTCTCTGTCTTAAGCAGGGACACCTCACACACCAGGAAAGGCAATTATATGTGCAGAGGGTCACTGAGGAAATAGAGAAAACACAAGAAATCCTGCAGAATCTTCTGTGGACATATAGCTACGGCCATAACAGGAACTGTCTGAATGAAAGTCTGCTACTTAAGATGAAAAAGATTATCACTTCCAGTAGTTTTAAAGGCAAATCTTATTCCCTTAAAAGATAGATTTACAGGATATAGACCACCCTAGTCTACTGATTTTGAGTTAGTTAGGTAACTGAAGGACTGAGAATATATCTGTGACAACAGACTGGACTAAGAATGTTCTAAGCCAGTTTTTTCTTTTTATTTTACAAATAAATTACCATCACTCAATACATAAGCATGTCTTAAAATCAACTGCGAGATCTGTGCTGACAAAGTGTCAGCTTGATGTAAGCAGACAGCTGGCGAGCTAACAGTAAGCTGGGAGGAGCAGATAGAATGCACACACTGTTTAGTCAACTTCCACACCCTCATCCATCACAGTGAGAAATTCTGTCTCTTCCACAAACACCAACCAATATCTCGGACGGGTGTGAAAAGTCATAATTTTTTTCAGTCTCTCTGTCCCATGGATGTGATTGGAAAGCAGGGATAAGTCTTTTTTGTTGCAACATATAAATGCTCATTGTCTAATTAAAATGCCAGTTTGTTTGAGACATTAACACATAGTTTACAAGAAGAAGCAATATTCAGTCATTACAATACAATGGAAAGCAATAATTGGCAGTTGAATGTTTGAATAAATAAGGGATCTGAGGGCATATTATCCCTCCCAGATGCAGAAGCCTGTGAGCTGGAGCTCAGTTGTTATAGTTCAAGTTCTCTCAACAACAATAGCTCGTGACAGGATTTCTGTGCTTGTGGCAATGTCATGGAGTGGGACTCATACATTCCCCTTGTCTTTACGCTCCCCAGTCAGCTTCTGAAGGCAGGAAAGGGTTCACATTTAATATACTGTTTGTGTTGAATACATAGTAGCACAAGGTAATATGTCATGTTGTTGTTCATCTGATGTTGTCTATACGTAATAATAAGACCTGGAGGGACCAGGTGATTTGTTTTTTATCATGTACTGATACATGAAACCTTAGACCTGTAAGATGATGAACTTTTTTCTCATGGCTAGAATTCACTTCACATGTTTCTTGAATTATGATTCAAACATACCACCTGTCTTCAACAATTTAAGAGCAGGCTGCACTTCAGCTTGTACGTGATCTTCTTCCACATGTTGTACAAGCAGAGCTTTCTGGGATGGGCTCTTTCATGTTTTATTTCTTCTGATTAACCATAAAATTTCACGAGCCCATTAATATGTTTCAGCAAAAACTGTTTCTGTTTGCTTTGTATGATAGTAGTTATGAGGCAATGCACATAAATGGAGTTATTGTCAGAATTAATGCAAATCTGCAGGAAGTGTTTACAGTGGGTGTAATTGCAAACATAGGCGCTACGGGTGGTTGAAAATAAAATTAACACTGTCTTGCTGTATGCTCAGGGCAGTCAAATTTAAATTGAATGCTTGGAAAAAAGGTTTCACTCATACCTCTTTTGCTTCACCGTTATAATTAAATTCTTGATCTTAAAACCACAAGCAACTCAGCAATGTCTTGGAGGTTTTCCTTTTAGGGGTCACTGCAGTTAATCATTGTATTCTGCGAATTAATTCGGCATAGTTTTTTTTCTTTTTCTTTTTTTTCTTTAATGCCGGATGCACTTCTGGACACAACCCTCTTCATTTATCTATATTTGGGACTACTACTTTGAGAACAACTGTCTTGTAACTGCTCAATGGCTGGGCTTTTTTAATGAGGGGCAACATGGGGTACAAGGAAGCAAATGGCTGTAAAGGGGCAGAGGATCAATCCAATGGGATTCTGGTTAGAGGGCATTTAACTCCACACTCTAAAATATTTCTTCTCAAAAGAAAAGAAATAATTTTTGAAGAGTATTTCTGAAGAGATTCACAGTAAATTTCACATAGTGTTTTGGGTTATTGATTTGGTGCTGTTTAGTTCTATTGTTAGGTTGTAGCTTTAATTAACTGGTTCTCATTTACTTTAGATGACTTGTATTTCTTTCTTTTTTATTTTGAAAGTATTTTCTCTGGCGTGTCATTTCCTTTGTTGGTCTGCTCTGTTTTGACACTTTGGTACATAAACTGTATAAAATGATGGACAAAACATTTGGTCACGTGACCCATTGGTTTCTGAAGACCAGTTTTGAAGCCTGTTTTTCTTTTTGCGGGGCGCAGCCATTTTGCTTCAGAAGCTGACCGAAACACACCCATCATATGTCAATCAAACTTAGTTTAGGTCCCAGCTCCTCCAGCTGAACTCTTTCGAATTATCTGCAGAGTTGCCGCCAGACGTTACATTGGGATATACTGTTCAACATGTGGACTCGACTGCAAACTCAAAAATTACTGTTGAGTTTAGTTGATCCTGGGTTAATACAAATGGGTGTTTGCTTTGCTAAGTGCAGAGGCATGATGATTACGGATGAGATAGTGATAGCCATTGGCTGAGCTGACTATCAATCAATCATATATGAAATAAATGTAATGCTTAACATAAACTCCTGGCATGGTACAAAAAAATTCACCCTCATTAGAGTTGAGGAACTGTAACTAAACTTAGTTTCACATGAGCTTCAACTTGGAAGTTACATCTACAGCCACCATCTATAAACACCACATGCTAAGTATGCTGATATAAATTGTTATAATAAAATTATATTGTTAAAGCCGTGATTCTGTAAAGGCAGCACACCACAGCTCTCTACCTTCAAAGGCATGTCTGAATGCAGTGTGAGGAGCATTAAGGAGTGTTACCAATGTCTGAATGATTAAATGTCATTGCCTTTAAAGAATTGATGGTGACAACGGATCCCTTTGCTTTTTCATCGATCAATTCATTTTCTGTGCCTGCTTAATCCTATATAGGGTCACGGGGGTCGTCTAGAGCCTATCCCAGCTCATTACAGCTGAAAATGAGGGGGACATCTTGGACAAGTTGCCAGTCCATTGTAGGGCTATACATATATATATATAGCTGTGTGTGTGTGTGTGTGTGTGTGTGTGTGTGTGTGTGTGTATATATATATATATATGTATATATATATATATATATATATATATATATATA
>JAOWBL010034020.1:0-28691 GCA_028564865.1 Zenarchopterus dispar
CACATTACCTCACCCGTCACGGCAGCAAACTCATCATCTGGTGAATCCCTCAGTTCTCTGTGTGTGTGTGTGTGTGTTCATGCCCAACAACCCCTGAAAACCTCCCTTTCCTCTGCTGATGACGCATCCTGTAGTGGCTCATACAGACTCACGCTGCATTTTCATTGTGAGGTTTTAAAATGGCTCATGGTATCGAGGTTTCCAAATGTAGAATGAGACATGAAAACTGATATACAGGGAGATGTCAGCCCCTTTTAATTTATTAGGTTTCTGTATAAATTTGCCATAAAATGTGACCTGATCTTCATATTTACACAATAACGGGTTATCACCATGTACATAGCAGGCAACTTTTCTCACATTTCCAATGAAAACATTCATTTGGAATTCGGAGTGGAGGAAAAAAGTAAGTGAACCCTTGGATTTCAAGGTTGGTAAAGCCTCCTTTTTATTTCCAGAACAGCTTCAGCTCGGACACACGTTGGATGTTCGGTTATCTTGAGGTCATTCCACATCACCTCTGTAGATTTCTTCTTCTGAAGCCATTCTGTGGAGGGTTTGACTTCCATGTTCAGGCTCTACTAAGCCTAAGGTGGATGGACACCCTAACATCATCCTGGTGGAGATTTGGGGAAATTTGTGAATGAATTTTCCTCCCTAAGGCAACAAGTGGCAAGAAAATGGCAAAGTGTAGGTCCTGAAGCAGCAAAGCAAATCCTGATACTCCCTCCACCGTGTCCCACAGCTGCATCCAGCATCAAGAACCAGCAACATCCAGCATCTTCATTGACTTTCTAGAGTAGACTTGTGAACAGAGACGTCTCCAAGTCCACTGACGTCTTCAAACCTTAAGTTGTTATTCTGAGGTTCTTGTTAACTTTTTGGAGGATTCCTTGTCTTTGGAGTTTGGCTGGATGTTCACTTCTAGAGAGCAGATTATATAATACTAAATTATCTTCACTTATACAGACTGTTTGTCCAACTGTTGACTGATGGATGTCTAAACACTCTGTATCTGGGGGATCATCTTCATTTGTGAGCACAATGGAGGAATAATGTCCTGGCATATATCTTAAAATGCCTTTATTCTGTCTTGGCTGATGAAAAAGGCCACCATGATATATATCTTGATGGCAGCATTTTAGAAATTCGTAAGCTCCAGTGTCCAATAAGATTGTAACCTAATACATCTGATGATTGATAGAAAAAAATACCAATGTAATTTGAAATGAACATAAAAAATGTGAACCAAAAAACAAGAAGAAGCCTGCAAAATTGTTACTGAGTGTGCAGGGTTTTTTCCCCCCTACTGGCACTATTGAGCTTGGACCAAGGAAACTCTGCATATGACAGTGAGTCACTTGGGTCAGTGTGAACATGCCAGCTTGAGTGTCAGTACACACAAAAACGACAATAAAACCACTTTGACGAGGTGGTCTTGGTATGGCTATGTGTATGGTCTGTTTGTGGACTTTGAGTTAACATGGCTTGTTTATATGCTCATTTATAACAAACATGGTAAAAGAAAGCAACATTAGAAGTTGCAGACAAACAGCTTCCAGCTGCAGTTGCAGTTCATTTACAAACTGTATAATTTTCTAAAGACGACCTGCCAACACTGATATCAGCCAACAATCTCACTGACTGTTGTCATTTGGTTTGTGGTATGATGTTTGGGCTGCAACATGTGGTCACAAACTGAAATAGATGAAAAATGAAATATAACCTGGTGTGCACACTCCACAGCTGAAAACGACTCAAGTCTCTTTGAGGGATTTATGGATCTGTGTAAAACGCTGAATAGGTTTTCATCTTGAAAAACATTTTTGAAATTGTGACACTATAGGGTAAATTCTCATTTAACCTTTTCCTGCAGTGTGTTAATGCATTTTTGCAACATGGTTCTCAAAGCTGGTGTTGACTTTTAAATGATAATGATAGTTTAAAGCCATAATTGTCATCTATCCATCAAAGGTCAAAGCTTTTATCTGTCATCAAATCTTCTTGGAAAAGTATCCTTATTTTCATCCTGAATATACAACAATGGCATTTTTTTATTTGATCTAAAAATGTCTTTCTTCTTTCTGTGTGAAGTTCAGTATTTCATCACTGTCTTCAGTTCATAAACTTGTTGTGTACTTGTTTTTTTTTTATTTTATGCTGTTATTATTATGGTTTTAAATTGTCTTGTTTTTTTCTGTGAAACAATGTCATCACTGATGAATACTTAAGTCTTTCTTTGATTACAATAGCTCAAAGTTAGAATGTGTTCAAAAATCACAACCACATTGAAGAATAAACCAGAAATTCTAGAAAACATGAAGTTAAAAAGTTTCAAAAATGAGTGTTTGTTTTTGTTGTGCTGCCAGTGAGTCATTGGTTCTCTAACTGGCCCGTTATTGGCGCTTGGCTTCCTCAACCAGAGCTTCAGAGCAGCATGGAGGATGATGGGGGCAGGAGGGATGAAGGAGGGGGAGGAGAAAGAGAGAGTAATAATAGAGTTTTGGGAAGAAGACGGATGAGAGGGACGGAGCGACCGGAAAGGCTGCTTCACCTTCAGCACTGTGTGTGTGTGTGTGTGTATATGTGTCTGTATGTGTGTGTGTGTGTGTGTGAGTCAGGGCTGTTGCAGTTTATCATTACAGGTGCTTATCACACGTTGGGGGAGGGGAAAGAGCAAGGTGTGGAGGGGAGCAGGTGAGCTTCTCAGTGGTGATCCATTTACAGCAAGTTTGACTGAATTTGAGCCATTTTAAATTTAAATTATATGAAGTCCAAAGATTAATTATAATGGAAAACTGACAAAAATCGACATACTTTATAGTTATTTTCAACAAGATACTTCATATTCTTTACATTTCAGACTATTTCAGACTATGTGGACGAGCTTGATTCAAGCTGATATATTAGTCTTCCTCCTGTAATCCTAATGGTGGACAGTTTTTACATGTCAACTTAAGTTCAAGCTCTTCAAAGAGGTGGAAAATCCAAACCTAATTAAAAAGGTCACTTTAATATGACTCGTGTTTAACTTTTTCTGTCTTTCTTCTATCCCATCTTTCTTTGCTCTCACAAACTAAACTACTGGAGCTGCCCAACAAGGATGATTTTATCATAGACAAATCTTCTGCTTAATCTCCAAATTTATACATTATTATTTGATCTTCAAAACATAACTTGTTCTAAAACGGCCGTCTTGTCTTTAAAGCTTTAAGAATTCAGGTCATGACATAATGAAAACAACAAATGCTCTGTCAGTTTTGAAGGGAAGAATTTTGATAAGGAGATATACTAAACAGTCACTTTTGCACCAGACAGCTGTTTGTTACGAATTTTTAATGTCCCCTAATTTCTGTTTTAGTCTTAAAATGACAGGAGGATATCAGGATGAGCCAAAACACAGAAAAACAAGGATGATTGTCAGTTGAGGATTTAGTGAAGATATACATGAACCTGTTTGGTCCAAAAGTGATGAAAACATATCTAATATATTTTCAGATCAAACCAAGAATTTTATCAGGTTTGAGTAGCATTAGACGGTAAAAAACTAGGCCTTTATGGACCTAATTTTGAATATCTGTTAGCCTAACTCAGATTTCCTCTTGGATTCTTGAAAATTAGAAAACTAAGTCTATGTAGGTAAAACCCCAACTACTTAGAAGTACTAGAACCCCACTGCAATAAAACTGGTCTCTTGACACAGGAGTTTTGAAACTTGTAAAATTGGCTGTAAATGCTCATTAGCTCACCGCCCTCCCTGTTGCAGTTGGATCTGGTTTGGGGAAAGCTGCTGGAGGGAGCATGGTGGGTCGGATGGTGTCACGTTTGTGCCAAAAGTTGGAATTATTCTTGCAGACAAATTCATAAGTTTGTGGCAGCATATCAATTCAAGAAAAAAAAAACCCACTCATCTGTGGGAATGACATCCACCATTGTGTACGCAGGTCCTCTATGTGTAAATTTAAAGTTCTTCCTGGTCAGTAGAGGAACCTGCAACCTCTTGGGTTACTTTGCTCTTGGAAATGATGCAAGCTTAACTTTTGACAATCTGGAGGTAGACACCTTTGAGCACATTGATTAGCTCATGATAGATAATTTAAGTGTGATTATACCTACGTGGATGTCCATCTTGACAGACAGTATTACAGGAAATGCACATTTTTGAAAAATAAGCAGTAGTGGTACAAATCATGAGTGAGGAAAGTACTGGTCTCCACCCCACCTTGTTGAAAATATGATTGAGTAAAAATATGTTAACTTTGAGAGGAGAATTACCCAGAAGGGCTCAAATGTCCTCCAGTAGTGTAGATTGTGTCTACAAGAATAATATCATTTCCTCTTGAGCATGTTTTACTGCACTCTTGACTTTTGACATAAATGTGGCGCCGTAGATGGAGGCAGTGCTGGAGTGTGTGTGAGTGTTGAGGAAACGTGGGAGGATAGGGGAGGTGAGGGGGGGACTCTGGCCCTTACCTTGCCTGCTCGTGGTGCTTGGCGGGGGGCAGGGCGCAGGGAGGCTTGGGCAGGCGGAGGCGCGCGGGACAGCAGTACTGATGGTAGGTGGCGTGGCTGTTAGGAGGAAGGCTGGAGGAGTAGAGAGAGGAGGAGGAGGAGGTGGTGGAGGAAGGAGTGGTGATGCTAGTAGGGTTGTTGGAGGTACGACAAGAGGTGGTGGTAGCAGAACAGGTGGAGGAGGTGGAATAAGACCTGACAGAGAGAGAGGTAGAAAGATAGAAAGGGAGAAAAAAGAGAGAAAAATAAAGTCAAGAGAGAAACAGAGAAAGGTAGACAACAACAACAACAACAGACAGGCACACATAAACAAACGTTAGCACAGCATTAGCAACAGCTTAGCACAAAATTTATATGCTCGCATTAACAAACAAATACAGAGTGAAAGCATCAGCTTAGCACACACTATATCGCAGCCACATACCGTTAGCACACAACAAACAATCTTAGCATACTTTATCTTACCACATTCACATTATCTTAGCACACAATATCAAATGCAGCTCATAGCAGTTAGTATCAAGTCTTCAGTCATTATTTCATGAACACAGCGATAACATACAATCACAGGTGTTAGCTCAGCAGTACCAGCTAATGGTTAGCAAACAGTCAGTCTCAGCCAGTAGCACTAGCAGTTAGCATCACAGCGTCACATGTATACGGTGAGTTAAGAGGGGGAGGATGAGGCACAGAAAAAGATTGTTTTCTTCAGAGCTACACCATTCATGTTGTAAACTTTGTCACCATTCTGCTGTTTGATGTAAAAGCTAATTCCCCACCGCATATTCTGTAGTTTCAACATTTGAGCAGGTACGAGTTTACAGACACGAGCGCTCAGCTACACCTCATTCTCACACCTATACCCTTCATGTTCTGACTGATATAGAGATTTGGCACCCAAGCGTTTCAGTGTAGGGAAAGCCATTTCATTACTTATAGATAGAAGTTTAGTGAGTTTTTCACTCTGATGTTGTGTTTTGTTGGATATGAACATAAAAATTTCCATGATAAAAATAAAACTAATCATGCTTTACAAGAAATGAGCAGAGGTTGGCCCGTCAGATGTGAAGTGGAAAAGTCTTACCTTTATTTATAGCTGTGCTATTGTAACGGAGACATCTTTAGTAATGTCTAATTATGGAAATTAAATTTTGAAAGTCCTTGATTTTATTGATACATATACTTATTCAAACTTTGATGCTATATTTCATATTTCTTATTTGTCTAGCTTTCTTGGACTGTAGTATCTTCAAAATGTTTAGCAAAACTTTAAATTTGTCAGTTTGCACAAAGAAAATTCTGGGTTGTAAAATAATTGAAGGTGGAGTTTCACACAGCTATCAGACTTTTAGGAACTCCACAGAAATGATTCTGTGGAGATTTCTGGTCAATGAAAGAACAAGTGGAAATGAGGCAGTACAGGTTGTAGCCCTTGAGCTTGCTGGCTCAAGGATTCAAATTTGGTGATATTGTGATGCTCTTATATTTCTGATGCAGTCAAAGCAATTACCTTGAGAAAGATGTTAGTTGTTAATCAAATAGCCTTTATGCAAAATCAAAAATGCCATTATAGTTAATTTACACTAGGATTAGTAAAAACTCAATCTAATCCTTTTATGTGACTAATTTCAACTTGTATTTTCATTCAAACAATCATGATGTGACTTTGTTGCCTTAATAGACAAGAGGAGGGTCAGATGATCATTAAAGTAGATGGCTGGAAAACAAAGTGGAACCCCTGTGGAGTCAAAACCTTCGTCTTCTAAATAATGTGGATAAAGTTGCTTTTTAAAAACACAACTATGGAAGTTCAAACAACAAACTAGCCCCATGATTTGATAAAAGTAATTCTTTCTTGTCATGGAAAAAATATGAAAGAAAATTCAGCATTCAAGTGGTTGTACAGTACTGGACAAAAAATCAATATAAAAGAGCTCATAAACAGAATGGTCACTGTTATTGTTACTTTACAGGGGCTAATTGTTGGATTTTCTTTTTTTATAGTTCGGGTTGGGAAGGTTCCTTCTCTCATATGAAGCCTGAAGAAATGGTGAAAATGGTTAAACCTAAGTTTTTCCACTTCCCCTTCCCAGTTTATTTGTTGTACAAGATATCTGACGTGCTTCCTATGTAGCTTGTTTGCTTCCTTGTGGTCTTATTCTGTTTCCTTGACAGTTTTGTTTGACTCTTATTGGAGTTAATGATTATCCCGGTTTGGTAGGCGTTTTTATTTTTCAGTTTCTGGAAACAAAATAAATAACAGGACATAATCATTGTTACTACTTCCTCCTGATCTCCAGCAGTTTGGGCTCCTCACCTGCAAACCCCAACAGATGCATTATATTTGTTAAGTGCATAATCAAAAGCGCTATACTCACAAATAACTTGGTAGTATATTTTAAAAGTAGTGTTTATTTATTGTAGTTTGTTTATCATCAGTAAGTTCAAGCTCAGCTGATATGGCCACTTGTTGCACCAGCTACATGAACCCAGACCTTCAGCCCTGCAGACTTTCCAGGCCAGCCCACACGTAATATACAGATGGTACAAGTGCAACCAAAAGATGGTTCAACTCTGGTCTGGAAAAAAAAATATGAATCAAGGCAGCTTGAAGCTTTCTGTAACTTTTTGATCTATTTTTCCTCATGTCACCAGTCTTTTTTTTTTGTTCATGGATGCTTGATAGCCACCATCTGTGACATTTATGTCCCAGCCCCATATAACCTAAAATGACTGCTGTATGTTTGTACAGACGCATGCTTCGCCGAGCAGGAGACATTCCTCCTTGCATTACTTCCTACTGTTTGTGATGTGACAGTTTGCTGGTCTGCTGCACTGCTGCTCTCTCAGTGTCACCCCGTATAACTGTGGTAATGATCTGCACCACGCTGCCAGAAGCACACTGTGACACTGTCATGAGTGTACAACAGAAATCCAGGCTGGTGTACACAAACTTTTGAAAGTAACATCCTGCTGACCCTGGGAATATATAAGACTACCCGGCAGTGTCTGGAATTACTTCTGCTACGTGCAGTGGATAAAATGATTGCAATGTATGAGACAAAACAACAACCCTGAAACCTTTCAAACTCTGAATTCAGTCCAGTAAACATTAATAATGAGGCAGCAGTTTAAGGATGCTGCAACTTGGTCTCAATGATGAGATGATGATGCTTCCCAGACTGTTGTGTGTGACTCATTTGTGTTCACACTTATAAAGCTTATTGGGGTGTTATGGGAAATATTGTGACATATAGGACACACTGATATTAGTATCATCATATATAGAACCACCAAGTTCTCACTAGATGGCATCAAAAAACCACAAAAGGAACTGTGTCTTAGAACGTGAGTTACAGCTCCGTGCCCTCTGTTTCAGAAATTGTGTAAACTGAAAATGGTCATAAAAAAGGTAAAACAGTAATAATTTTTCTTTTGGCAGCTCCCTGTTTTACATTTGCTGAAATATTGAGATGTAAATACAAAATCTGACAGAGACTAAAGTTGTAATGACTATGCAATGATGTTATTAAAATCATCTGACCACATCTTTGCTAAAATGCTTGATATCAATGGAAACATTTAAATGATTGGTAAACTGCTAAAAAGTACAACTGTAGTTGCAACAGGACTTGCATTTCTTGCACTTTTTAGAGACATTTATTTACAGTATCCATACAATATCAGGCTTAATGTGTTATTTAAACCCGCACTGCTGGCTAAGAAACATACTTCCACTTCCATCATCCACCTCGGCATCTCTGGACTGCGATGCTCAACAGAGCTGCATCAGTGTTGAAAGAGGGAGCTGTATAAACGTTTGAAATCACTGCTCAGCATCAGATTCAAAATACATTTTTTATTCCAGAGAGAATTAATTGTTGCAGTACTCCTAGTTTCAGTCTCTTCAGAGATTCATTGTAGAGGTTTATTGCTGTGGGCAGGAAGGATCTCCTGTAGCGGTCTGAAGGATCTCCTGTAGTGGTCTGAAGGATCTCCTGTAGCAGTTTGTGTTGCAGCAGATCTGAAGAAACCTCTGATTGAAGACACACTGTTGCTGAATCACTGTGTTGTGAAGAGGATGCTCAGGGTTATCCATGATCTATTTATAGCCCCTTTTACATTAGCGAATACCCGAGGCTAAACACGCAGATCTAGCATGTCTTCTGTCCTTTTTACATTAACTGATGAGGGGTGGCATGTCGAGCTGACTCCCCCAACAACTCACCTCCGAGGGTACACTTAATCAGGACAAATGTAAACAGAACTGACGTGGGGGGTAGGTTGTTGATGGGATTTGTAAATGAAAAGACAAGGATGTCTGTGAGCTCCTCATCCTCAGAGCCGTGGACGTCATGAATTAGCTTATTACACAACTGTAATCTGTAACTGGCTACTAAATAATCCAGTTTGCAAGAAACAAAACTCAAGTCCTTAAAAAACTGGAGAGCCTCAGAAGGAAGTTATTTGTGTTCAACAAACACAACATCTGGAGTGGCAAGGGGAGACTGCTGGTCATATTTGTGCAACATGATTTGGGGGAAGTCTCCACACAAGTCTCGTTGTTATTCAGTGTGGATCCTCCACCCGCTCTAACTCCTGCATCAGTCAGCTCTTCTGATGTTGGTGAAGCCAGAGAGGACAACCAAACACAGACCGGGCCAGCATTTTACGTAGTATACTAGATAATGCCTCCAGAGTCATCTTCCCTCCCCTCAACTCAGCTTCAGGAAGCAGGGAGGTGATAACAGGCCTTGTCTTTACATCACCAAGGTGGGTTAAACACGTGTTCCTCATCCTGGGATAATGGCGGGGTCTAATCTAAAAACGCCTTATGAAACAAATAGTCCGTGTATAAAAGGGCCAATGTCTGACAGAATACTGTGAGTGTTGCACCAAAGAACAAAATGTGAAACAGTCAAGAGCACAGCTTATCTACAGAATAATATGGACTCTGGTCCTATCCTTTTTATTCACTAAAAACTGCTTCAATCAGAAAAGGAAAACCTGAAAGTTTTCTTTCAGGTTCGAATTGCAGGTCAGCTGAAACAGACAGCACACACAGTTATTGCTACAACACACAAAAAGTTTCAGTTCCAAGAACTCAGTTGCACCTAATCAAGGCGTAACAGCTGGTTTTCACCACTGAAGCCAGGGAGCACTTATGTTCGTCCAACAGGGACTGGCTACAACAGCCAGTCAACGTCCTCCTAACAAGAACCCCACAGTTACACTAAACTAAAAACACTTATAGGCTGGTATAAAAATGCTTTTGATTCCACACCTATACTCATGCATGACCACTTTTGGCCAAGATGAATTATTATGCAATTCATTATTTAACATTGATAAACCACATAATTATGCAGAATTATAACATTATATTAATGTCACAGGTGCTAATAGCTTGTCAGCATCCCTTTGGCTAGTTAGCTTTTTTGATGAGAATTACTTCTGAGATGTCAATACAGACTTAAGACAGCATCATCATTCTTATTTCAAAGATAATATAGCTTGTAGTGTAGTTAATTTATTAACAGGCCACTGGAATTGGGTTGGTCCTAAAACAAGGTCAGGCAGTGAAGGAGGTCACTATCTAGAGAAGGACTGGCCAGACAGCTGGTAGATCGGTCCTGGACCTTACTAGACCAGCCTGTAAGTGTCCAGGAGTAACTCTTCCAGGCTGTCTGGTTAGAGGCTACCTGAGCATGGAATCTCATTCCTTGTTTTAGCTCCTTTTATGCTACTTTAAAATGATTTTTCAGATAACTTTTCTCAGAGAAGTTATGTCTATACCTTTATGACTTCCTTCTCCTTCTGCATCCTCTGTACCTTTTTTCCTTCCCTCCCGCTGACTTTCCCTCCACCCAGACAGTAGCAGTATTAGTATGGAGTGAGTGAACTGCTCCCACTGCAGAGAAGCCTGGATCCATTCATTACCATACTGTTACCCACTGCAGAGACACCAACACCTACAGAGAGTCGGAGGGAGACCAGCACTGCAGAATGTGACACTGGTTCACCCGCTACCATCAGTTATCTTACAATCAATAATCCATATATCACTGTCAGAGAAAGTGCAACTTTGCCCTCATTAATCCAGACTGACGTCATTGTGGAGATAACTGATCACCACAGTTTCACACCCGTGGAATAACTACCCTTCATTTCTCTTTCAATTAATATGCATGCTGCCCTGTTGCTGAATTACTCAGGTTTATTTCCCCAAAGATGGAAGTCATGAAACATAAAATGAAAAAAAAAATGCAAAAAAAGACCATCTGAGAAATTAAAAATGTATTAAGTGTATGTGTAACACATCAATGCATCTAACATGTAAATGTAATGATGTGTTACACATCTAACATGTCATTTCCTTTTCCTCAAAGCAGAGTAATGCTGCCTTCAATGGCCAGTCATGATCAAAAGTTTTGGAACTGATACAAACTTTGATATATATGATAAACCACATAATTAAGCAGAACTATTACATGATATTGATGTCACAGGTGCTAACAGCTTGTTAACTGCCAACTTTCCTGCTTCAGCATTCTTTTAAAGTGTATACAAAATTATTTTCTCCAATCAAACCTCTTTTCAGCTGTTTCAAACAGCTGGAAAACTGATTGTCAGCAGATTAAAAAGTGAATGCTAAACCAGAAGCTGCAAAGTGGGGTGGAGGTCACATAGTTTAAATTCCCCATCTTAACACCATCTAGAGCCTCTGTTCAGTCCTTAAGAAATAGGTGGATAGGTGGATAGGTTGTAGGACGTTTGAAGAAGGGTCATGTTGGGCCACATCCATGTGTGAAAACCAAGAAAAGACCCGCAAAAACATCAGGACCTTGGTACATGGATTTGAAACAAAGGAGATCCATTTGATTCAAAAATCCAGCAGGCAGTACACCATTTATGACACCTCAGAGTGATATCTATCCCAGGTTGGTGTTCAAATCCAAAACTAGAGGGGAGTCTTTGCTGACGTAAAGCTGCTTAAGCCTGATCTTAAAGACTACTGCTCTCCAAAATTCTGTTTCTCTCATTCTGACTCTCCCACCAACCATCTCACCATCTTTGAATCCTGTTAGCTGTGAAGGTCCTAGTGCAACAGTCTCAGTCCCCAGCTAAGGGCTGACATCCTCCTGTACTTGTCTGATAAAAGCCCCTGGTCGCTAGGAAAAGGTAACTACAGTGCTGCAACAGAGTGACCCAAAATGTTCTGACACCCGACGTGCAGAAAGAGTCACCCACATGTGCCCTAGACCTGCCTGGAGATGAATGAACGACATCCAAACGTCTCATGGAAACAGAGAGAAGAAAAAACCGGGGTCACCGGCTGACCAACCAGCCTGCTGCTTTGTTCTTTTAGCAATTTAACTGTTCTAGGTGCAACCAAGAGTTTACCATCTAAGG
This sequence comes from Zenarchopterus dispar, assembly GCA_028564865.1. Lineage (NCBI taxonomy): Eukaryota > Metazoa > Chordata > Actinopteri > Beloniformes > Zenarchopteridae > Zenarchopterus > Zenarchopterus dispar. Next base: position 11,926 of record JAOWBL010034020.1, read on the forward strand.
TCCAGTTTGAGTCTCTGAGTAACAAAGATCTGTTCCAGTTCCTTGACTGCCTGCTAAAAATCGAATCAATCTCTATTGACTCCCAAATGTCCAACTTTAGAGCAGAAATAAACAAATTTACAGCCTGGTTTACAAAACCGTTTTGGTCTGAATCGTTTGATTTCACATCCACGACACCTCTGAGGTGGGTGAATTATTTTGTACCATGCCAGGAGAATTTATATAAAGCCTTAAATTCATTTCTAACACGACTGATTGATAGTCGGCTTAGCCACTATTCTCATCCATTATTGTCATGTTGCCACGCTTAGTGAAGCCACCAGCCATCTGTGTTAACCCGGCATCGGCTTTTATTTTTAATTTCAGCGCTGAGTCGACATGTTAAACGCTATAATCTGCTGTACATTTCTAATTGTTGTTTGGCAGTTATGAGCAGCTTTTAACATCTAACAATCAACTCCACCTTTAAAAAAAAACAAAACAAAAAAACACAACTCTTTTTACCAGCAAGTCAATTCTGTAAACATTCTCTTTGAGCAATCGTGTATTTATTAATAAAGCCTTTGAAACTTAAGTGCCTGTAAATGTTCTTGAAAGTACCATGTAATCACATGAACAACCTGATATAAGAATACTCAAGCAGCAAGAAACTGTATTTTGGAAGGGACAATCTGGACAAAATAAACTAAAAGAACCTTTTGTTTCTTGTGTAGGCTGATCTTTTTCTAAAACATTACTCACTGATTGATTTGATTTTTTTTTTTTTAAGGATTGGAACAGAAGCTCTGGCCTCTAATTCAGTATTTACAGAGTGGTCACCAACAGGAAAAGGACATTTATGTTGAAATGATGTGATCAAAGTGCAATTTCCAAAAGTAGGAAAAGAAAATAGTGACTATAATAAAAAAGACTGCTTGTTGAAGTTTGTTTTCCTGTCTCTGGTTAAATAATTATAACCAAATTAAAGTCAAAAAGATAAAATACATATTAATACAATCACTATGTTATTAAAACAAATTAATGACCTTAAATATTCATTACAGGATGTTGAGTGATGTATTTGAAACATTGTGGTGATTCATAAACATACTGAAATGTAATTGTAACACTAATATGTTTTTGTATATGTATACTGTATATGTATTTTAAAATTAATTTTACTTAGGTGAGCAACTTTTAAAATTTAAAGCTTTCTTCATTTCTTTTTGTAAGTTTAAAGCATTATAAAGATGAAATTTAGACTCACTCTTTTAGACAGGGTTCTGTTTAAATGTGTTATGTAAGCATCAAAGGATGAATAATTATATTCAGTGCATGACTGTTCAAGTACAATTTCAAAATGTCAAAGGGCTTATGTAAGCATGAAATACAATGCTGTGTGTGTTTGTTTGTGTGTGTGTGTGTGTATTGGCCATTGAAGCAAGTTACCCCAAATGCAAAGTGTCTGGAGGGTCTGAAGGCTCATGAGCTTTTCACGTCTCAGTGGGACCAAGCAGATGCTGAGATCATGACTGCTGAGTGGCTCTGCTTCTGTCAGATCCCACAAAGCACCAGTTAATCAGTTCTGATGACCATAAACGTCTAGTTCTAACTCAAAACCGCTTTATTTTAATTTGGTTCACGTAATAGCCCTGGTTGATTTAACTCTGGAATATTCCTTTACCAAGTTGAGGTGTTTATTAGAATTGTGCTCAAATGGCACCACAGAAAGTGGCTCAAGTGTGAAGAATAACTACAATTTTTTTTTTTTTTTTTTTGGTACTATGTGAGAAACAGGCAGATTTCTAATTCAAGATGGCAGCTGCAGAACAAAGAAACCCAGCATGTTTAATGTTAAATTTTACCAACTATGGAATGATTACATACATGAATAAAACCAGAACAGTCATATCTATTGTTTCATTAAAATTATATTGTAATCTTTACACTTAGCTCCTATGAGGTGCTGCCTGTAAAAATGACATTTTGTCACATTTCACTAAAAATCATTTTTAAAAAAGTAGTGCATACATTTTAAAGTCACTTTTTAGCCCATTTACAATAATATTTGATAACTTAGAAATATCATGAATAGATAAAGATAAATATTACACCTAAATGTTAAATCTAAATCTAAATTTTAAATCTAAAACTAAATAAGTTTCACCTGAAATGTTGCAGGTTAAACTTTATATTTAGTTAATATGCAAATTCATACTCTCGCTAACTAGAATGACCAAAAAAAAAAAAGTTTGAGGCAAATTTATATAGAATCAAGGAAAAAAAGTATTGAAACTAACTTATTGGGAGAAATGAACTAATGGACTTACATTATTGTGACATTAACTGCCTAACATAAAAGAAACATCTTGAGAAATTTTATTTGACGTGTACTTTGAGCTTTTGGTGTCTCTTCTATAGTTAGGTGGTGACGTTTGTCTCTAGAAATAGTGTAGCGTTCTGGGCCAGGTTCCCACTGTCCTTTGCGGTGTTGGTCATACACGTATATGATTATTTACGTGTTAGCATTTTTATATGTATTATTGCATGTGTTTGTTCTTTATTGGTTTTCTTTTCATGTTTCATGTGTTAATTTTTTTGCACTCTGTTTGTTTCGCCATGTGCATATGTCACGTCATTAGCTGAGTTTGTGAATCAAGCGGTACTTCTGTAGAACTGCTGGCTGTGCTGTGGTCCAGCGTGGTTCAGCACGACACCAGGCGCCACAGCTGGACCCAATCAAGACGCTGTATAAACTGCACCTGAGGCCCTCAAGCCAGCGCCAGATTGTTGTTCACCGTTTGGTAACGCTCTCAGGCTCTTCTAGCCTTGCTCAGTGTTCTAGTCTCGTTATTAACTAAGTTTTTCTTGTGCCGTAGACCCGCCTGTTCCTCGTCCTGTCTGTTCCTGCCTCGTCGGTTCCTGGATTCCTGTTTTGTGGACTACCTGTTCTCATCATCGTTCCTGCTCCTTGGCTTCCTCCTTCATTGGACTATGCATAAAGACTGATTCTTAACAGATTGTTCTCTTGGATCTACCTGCCACCTAGTCATACAACAGACTGTGGCTTAGCAGCTAGCAGCTCTTGATGTAATGAGAAAAAGTTAAAACTCCCATTTTGTAAAGTTCTGGAATCCTGTTATATTATCGAGGATGAAGCGGAGATGGAGACTGTGAAGGCTTGTGTGGATTTGACATGTCAATATATCTAAGAATACATTTCACAACAAGTGAAACAAATAGAAGAATGGAGTAAAAAATAAAGTTGACTGATTTCATTTTGTAGAATGCAGTTTTAAGATGTTTTTATGTTAGAATTTAGTTATAACTTCATATTTGTAGAAAAGTTATAGAGGGAGCCTATTTTAAGATTTCCTCAGACATTTAAGATTTTTCCTTTTCACTGTCATTGAATTTTATTTACAGATGACATAAAAAGGGATGAAACCTATTCGAAACATATTATAAAGTAATGGTTATAAAAACTTGAGCAAGAGTAATTAAACGTCAGTTCTAAGTTAATATATATTTCTTATCTTTATATTTATTCCCAATTAATCTGTAAAATTTATTCCATCACATTTGCTTTGCCTCTCAGCTGAGCTGTGATGTAACCAAGTACTCAACTGTTCCAGTTGAGTAAAGACAGACATGTTGTCCATAATACTGTTACGTGCTGAAGAGGTTGTGGCAGGACCCAAATGCAGGAGACGAGAATGGGAGGAGCACAAAATCAAAAATCCTTTTAATGACAACACAAGCATGGATCCAACAAAAATTCAAAAATAGCTTCAGCCTAACCCAAGTCAAAACAGACACACAGTATGGACTAGCAAGGAGCAAGGGGAAGACAAGGCAATATATACAAACAGAACTAAAAGAGACACAGGTGCAAATAATCAGGGCAGACAGGAGCAAGGGAAGTCTAACTATAACCAAACACAAGAACAGACCTTCAAAATAAAACAGGATCTAACCAAAAACTAAACTCACAACAAATACCCCCCCCCCCAGTTGTGCATGCCAAGTACAAACTACCCAAGTACATGTCCAGGCTTGGCGTTTTTGGCACTGACCAACAGCCCGCTGACTGGTGTGGTACATTGTAACGCCACCGCAAAGACCTGAACGCTCCAGTGAGGAATCACCAAAAACTCAAAGTATACGTGAAATAAAATGTCTCCGAACATATTTTTGTTATTTTTTGGTAATTAATATAACAATAATGTATGTCCATGTGTTAATTTTCCCCAATAAGTTTCAATTTATTGTTTGATTGTATAAACACAATCTGAACTCCACGCGCTTTTATTTTGGTACTTTCCATTACCCACAGTGTGAATTTGTATAGAAACTAAATGTTTAGTTTTACCTGAAACACTCTGATTTACATTTTGATTCATTATTTCAAATTTGATTTAACATTTATATTTATTTTTATATTTGACATTTATATTTAAATGTGTTATTTATATTTAACATTTAGATTTAACATTTCAATGCACTCAGTGATTAGATTTTATTAATTATTATATTTCTGACTTAACAAATATTGTTCTAAATGAGCTAAAAGTTACTTTCAAAGATTTGATACAACTTTTTAACCCTTGTTTGAATGTTGCTGTTTTTTCAGTGTGAGCAGCTTTACAAACAGCACCCCGTAAGTTCCTGTTTCTTTTTGCTAAATTAAATTAAGAAAAAGGAATGTAAAAGAAAACAGACGTGAGCTCGTCTTGATGGTTGATAGTCTCCTTTCACACATTCACCCACACAACACATTCATTTGCTGTGGCTTCTTATCTACATACTGTTTTCAGTTACTTCATAACAATATTTACCTTGAAATCAATTCATGTTGCCAGATGTACCAATGTTTTTGCTGTTAAATAAAACTGTTTGGTAGCTTGTCCTGATGCACTTGTTTTTATAGAGGATTTTCTCTCCGACCTCAGAATTAAGGCTAGGAAAATAACATAATAAATAATGCAATGTAGTTTAAGTTTGAGATGCCTATGTTTCAGCTACCTACATCATTTTTTGTAGGTACAAAAAGTGTCAAATGTTCAAATTAACTAACCTACAAGTGAGTGTTTAAATTCAGGCCCAGTTAATTAATAAGCTCATAACACTTAACAGAGTTATTGTTTTTGGGGCATTTAAATGAGGCATATTCTGCCCTTTTTTCACAAGTTGTCAGTTTCCTGAGGGATTATATCATATCTGCCACTATTTACAACTCTGTTCATAGGATTTGCTTTTAGGAGGCGGAGTCAAACACTCATGATCTCATTACCACAAGGCGTATATGAGAGACATAGCAAATGAAAACTTGAAATGACTCTCAATAACCCTTTAATCATGTTAGCAACACATGAGAGATGAAATACAGTTACTGATCTCAAAGCTTACACAGCACACGCAGAAAACAGAGAAAAATACTTGACTTGCTGTCAAGAGTATTCACATTTCGCTCAGCTGCTGACAGCAGGCACAGATCGCGTTTTTCAGAAACAATCTTCCTCTGAATCTTGTGTTAAACTGTGCCAGAATAGGAAAAGACTGCACCAGTGACAGGAAGGCTGAAGCAACATAACAACCAGTCATCTTTTGAAAATCATGTCATCATTCATCTGACTGTCACATTTCAGCAACATAAACCCTGGGCTTGGTAGCTGCTAATATCAATGATATTTTACCAATGCTTCAAAGAAGAAATATTGAACAGGAAATTTTAATTTCTAACTGAGAACAGAATTAAAGAATGCCAAAAAGAAACAGGATCTCTTGTTCTGGATAAAGAAAATCAAACAAAGTATTAGTGGAGTATTTCTTACTTATTATAAATGAACTGTTTAATTGCTTATGAGAACTTGTTATTGTCAAAGGAATGACAACTATAAAGTTGGAAATGAAGATGGGAGGTCTGAAAAATTCTCCTCTGATCTGAGTGTGAGACTCCACAAAACTCCAGAAATCCGATCAGAAGACTGTATTACATATTTTCAGACTGACATGCCCTCCCAACAAAAAGACAGTTTAGAGTCTTTTTTCAGAGGTTTTCAGTAGTAACTTCAGAGATGCAAATCTACTTTCATCCACAGTTTTATTTCTTAATATGCTTTCTTAATATAAAGGCATCTGACTCTGAGGGTCATCAATTCTTATGCCAATTTCAACCCTGCAGATTAATGTGCCATTAGACTAAAGTTCACTAAAAGAAAAAACGGAATCAAAAGCACTCCATTGTATCCAGTTATGTTTATAAAACTTCAGAAGAAATTGTGATGCCTCATTTTCTTGACACTTGCCCAAAAACCAACACTAAAAAGTCTTGAATGGAAACAATTTATGTTGTGGAACCTCGATTTGTGTCCTCAAAAAGAGAGAGAGGATGACAGGCAAAGCAAATACAATACAATACACCCCTCCCCCCAACACACACACACACACACACACACACACACACGTCCTTGACCTTCTCAATGCTCACGCTGCCTCTCTCGTCTTTGTCACCATCATTCACTCACACAGCTCTTTTCTAGCTCCTCTTCCTCTTGCTTTGTGACATTTGAACAATTGTTATGTCACTTCTGCTGCACACCTGACATGTTTGTCACATTCATCAGAGTTTTACGTTAAAAGAAAAAAAAAGAGAAAATTGTCTTTTTACTCCGCCCTTTAACTTTTGCAAAGACACAAAAGAGGCTGATTTATAAGCTTCCGGGCTTTAGAAGTTTAAGTTTATTGAACAATAAAAGATTTCCTTGCTGCTTTCTCAAGCTCTTTATCATTGAAGAAATTACAGTAAAGTATACCTCTGTGCTCATTTGTTGTATGTTTGGTGTAGAAATGTTGAAAAAAAAGATCAGAGTTACTGGACACCGAAAGAAACAAAATGAAAAATGTGAATTGCTGGCTTTTGTTAATCACAAAACATATATGATTTTTTAATATGCTAGAAATGCATGAAATATGAATTCAAACTTTAGAAAACAAAGGAGTGTTTCAGAGGTTGGTTGCTCGATAAATCCCTAGAGATCTGCTGGAGTCCATGATCAGTAATGTTCCTGGAGTTATTTAGGGTTTCAGGTCTTTCAGCATCACACCCACTCTGTATAGACCGTATCCCAGCATCAAAAATCCACAGATGTATCTCCTTAATCCTGAACCAACAAATGGCTTTTTTTTTTCTTTTTTGCAGATGTGGTGCTGGAGTAAATAACCTCTCTTCATGCAGTTCAGGTAATCCTCAGTCCTGCTAGAGGCTTTCAGGTTGCCATTGTCCTCAAGCTGCATCAAACTGGTGGCCAGGAAGGAAGCCCTGACCAACTCTCCCAACAAGGGACTCCTGCCACCGCCACTTCCAACTCTCTGGCAGCACTCCACTTAACTGCCTGTTTGGACCACAATATCAATACCTGCAGCCACTTTGCGACACCTGGAGTCACTATACTGCATGACTTAATTTTCTTAATTCGCCATAAACCCTTCTGAGATGCCAATGAAGGACAACAGTGCGGTGTTGGTGGAACCACAGACAGCTGTGCTGCTTAGCTTTTTGGCAAACCCCTTCACTTTCTCAGGTAGCTGCTGACCTTCCTTTCCAGGGAAGGTCAGCAGCTACGTCTTTCCTATGTGGGTGGGTGATTTTGGATGAAGTGAGACTTGACTGAGCCTCTGTTAGAACAAACCTGAACATGTGCAGAATTTATTTTAGACAGGCTGATTATTTCTACAGAGATCTAAACAGAGTTCCAGATGGAATTTCATAGCCGTAACTGCGTTAGATATGTTGCATCTGCCAGGACAGTAATGTACAAGACAGAAGGGATAACCAGTGATGGATTGCTGAGACGTCCTGCGCAACAGTGACAGGAACTGTGCCTCTTAAGTCTTCCTTTCTATTTTAATGGCTTTGTAATACAATGTGTTATATGACCAGCATCCCACCTGCTGATCATATGACATCAGGTCCTGTTCTGTTTAATCTATTGTTAAAATACCACCTCTGGTCAGCGATGCTGTTTACATCACTGTGAAAATAATGCCAGCAACTGTTGACATCAGCAACACACCAGCCTGCTGGTTCAGTCCTGGTTTAACACCAGTTTCTCTCTGTTGGATCATATTTCTTATGTAATCATTGTTCTGTTTTGGTCTCTTGGATCTCTACTGGGCTCACATGTCAAGGGCTGTGATCTGCCATGCATGTAGGCATTCAGATTTACTCTTTAGCATCAAAACTCCTCACCATAGCTGGTCTCACTCATGTTGAATTTTATTAGGCATGGTGTAATCTGCTACTAAAAGTTGGTTAAATCTTATTGTTCAAATTGTTCTGCATACAAAACCATTTTTAAACATAGAGCTTAATGATCTTTCAACACTTTACTGTAAGTTACTAAGATTATTAACCTATACTTAAGTATTTTAAAACCTGAATTGTTTGCTCGTCATTTTGTGTGAAGCATTAAAAACTATCAGAAATCTTAAAATATACACCTAAATCCTCCTATCACATCCATAACAATCAGTTCAGCACAGAGGTTGCAGTGAAAGCGTTCAGTTATCTCTGCTGTTTTTATTAAATGGCTTGAAATGTTTGCATTAACGGAACAAAAATGTAAATACAGACAGACGTCCCTTCGTTACTCATCATGCCTCCCGTTTGTCCACGGCTCGCTGCCGCCAGCTCTCCTTTGTCAGATTACGGCCTGATCTGATTTCATCACAATCTCATTAGATCGAATGCTGGCCTGTCGATGAGTCATCACCACACATCAAACCGCCTGTCATAACACATCAGACACACTGGATAAAACACACACACAGACACTGTATATCTGTGTTAATCAGTGGACATGAGGCACACATTTAGAAGAAACCTTTGTTTTCTATATTAGTGTTTTCAAAATTCAAATATGAACTTTGAAGAAGACGAGAGAAAAGCTTTGCATAACTTTACATTGTATGTAGAAAAAGAATACAATGAAGCTAAAAAGTAGAGGGTTGTGATCTTGTAGGATACCAAAAGTTCAATCTCTGAGAGGAAGAAGGCAATCACAAAGTGTGAGCAGAAAACACAATCAAACACACAGCAAGAGTTAAACGTTAAACAGAGACGTGAAAAGGAGCGCAAGATTAGATTCTGTTTTGCAGTTAGGAAAGACGATGAAGACAAAAAAGGAGCATCTTCAAGAGCTTCTTGGCGATGAACAGGGACACCCCTGATCTGATAGCAGTCGGCAGGTGGTTCCACCGATGCAGAACAGTCTGTGAGAACTGTTCAGACTGACAGTGTCTTGTGTGTAGGGATACCACTGCCAGATGGCGTTGCTATGAGGAGGGCAACAACTGAATGTAAGCCTGTAGGACTGAGTAGGGGTAGGTGGGTGCTGACATAGATATCACTCTGTAGGACACGTGTAGGATGATGAGCAATGGAGTAAGCCATTTTAGGTTAATTCAAAACCAGATGTGCTGCTGCATTCTGGACCATAGGTAAAGGTTTTGCACTACAAGCTGGGAGACCAACCAACAGGACACTGCAGTAGAATAGTTGGGGTATAACCATGTCCAGGAATGTCCAGGAGCTCAGCCTTTGAGAAGTTTGGTTGAAGATGCTGTTCCTTCATCCATGAGGAGATGTCATAGAGGCAGGTGGATATTCTTGCTAAGATGGTAGAGACGTTTGGTAGGAACAACAATGAAAGCTGGGTATTATTTGCACTGCAGTGATACAAAAACCCATGTGAGCAGATGACCTGGCCCACTGAAGTTGTGTAGAAGGCAAACAGAAAGGACCCCAGCATCAAGCCTTGAGGAACCCCTGTGAAATTGTGTAGAAGGCAAACAGAAAGGACCCCAGCATCAAGCCTTGGGGAACGCCTGTGGGGACGTGATGTCAAAGTGATGTCTGTCATTGAAGTGACAATGTGAATGAATGCTCAGATTTAATGTTTTAAACAAAAATAAAAAGTTTTAAATTGCAATTTTTATTACATTTTTACCTAAGTAGGCCAACTACAACATTTCATCTAATTAAGCCAATCATCAATATTTCATTTTACAAAGTATTTTTAAATGTATTTTTTTCCAATAATTTGATCTTGTCATAACTCAAAAGAATTATATGAATTATGAAACACATACAACACTAAGTTACTTCACTTGAGAGCATAAAACTGTCAATTATGGATATTATGAAGATGAACATTTATATACCGCATTGACTGGAATATAAGAATACCTTGTTTACAGGACAACCCTCCTACTTTTTTAAAGTCATCTTTTGGGAAAAAAAATTATAAGCACCAAAACTTGTCTCGTCTTTTCTTATTTTTTATTTTTTAAATCAAGGTATGAGTGCTTTTCCACCAGTTGATGACATCGTGATGAAAAGACACCTGCTTCTCTCTTAAATCTAAGGGAAATTGCTGAGCACGACAGTCTTTGTGTTAGCAGTCTGCTGCTACTAACCAAATGTGCTTAATTAATTTAAAAGCAGACATTTTATCAGTTTTGTGTTCTACAAGTTTCAAGTGATTTAACACATCATCAACATTGATCATACAGAAGGACCTGTTTCTTCAAGTCAGTCTGGGAAGGGAGTCCAAATTATTTCAAGTCCATGATTCTACAGTGACAGAAGATGGGAGCATTCAAAAAAGTTGCCAGGGTTCCTATGAGTAAGTTTATGATGGAACAATTAGAAAAAAAGGGTAAACAAGTTTGGCTTGTTTGTAAGGGCTGCCAGAAGAAAGCTTCTTGTCTCTAAATAGAACCCTGCAGCACAGTTTAGGTTTGCAAAAGCACATGTGAAGAATCCAAAAGACTTCTAAGAACAAAGTCTTTGGGGAGATGAGACCAAAGTGGAGTTATTTGGTTATGATGCACGCTGCCACATTTGAAGAAAATCAAACACAGCACATCAAGACTAACCCCACATATCAGCTGTCAACCATGGTGGTGGATGGGTAATGATATGGGCTTGTTTTGCAGCCACAGCACCTGAATACCTTGCAGTCATGAAGTAGACCATTAACTCCGCTGTATTCCAAAGTATCCTTCAGTCAAATATGAGGTCATCTGTCCAACAGGTGCTGTTTGGTTTAAAATGGGACATGTAATAGGACAATGGTCCCAAATGCAACAGCAAACTTGGTGTTGCAATTCTCCAAAGTCTAGACCTCAGTTCAATTGCTTAAAAGAGCTGTGCATAAACAAATGCCTGCATTATTTTTTCACAAACTACTTCTTCATGTTGGTCTCGGGTTTTTTTTCTCATTTTTGGGACATATTGGGGGATGTAATATATGATTTTTTCTGATCTCTCTCAGAAAAGGGAGCCCACGTCTCTGGCGGCGGACTGCCCTATACATGGAGGTGAATTGGGAATTCTTCCAGTCTTGCAGTTCTGTTTTCAATCGAGCTTTTTCCCCATTAAAATAATGTTTTTTGAAACACGCTTTTTCGCTGATGTGGATGCTGGACTGCTTCATGAAATTCTTCTGCTAATTCTCACATTTCCCTTTTTGAGTTACCAAGACAGAAAGCTTAGTTAACACTTGAAATAAAACCCCAGATCCAAACGGGTTGCATAAGACAATAAAATGGAGTTTGAGGTGCCGACAGATGAACAGCTGGAATATCAGGACTGCAATTACGCGTTTCTCAGACATGGCTGCAGGAACATTATATGGACTCAGTTTTCTCTCCAGATTTTAGACAGAGACTGGAGAGAGAGTGCTCAGAGTAATGGAGGAGGGACTGCAGTTGTGGACACCTCACTGTGAAGGAGCATCTCTGCACATATTGCACAGTTGGCTGGGAGTTTCTATCCATGTTGTCTACTAAGAGTTACCTGCTACAGCAGCACATCTGGAGATTTGAACCATACTTTCAGCTAACTAAAATTTGTTGTTGTTTTTTTTTCTTTTTAGTTATTTTCTTTTTAGTTTATACTTTGGGAATCTAATCTGGGATGAGATTCATTACTGCATGACTCCAGAGGGTGAGCGGAGTGAATCAAAGGACTATAAAATTTTATTTATTGTAATTCATACACTCCTTCCTTTATGTTGTGGATAATTGCTTGCTAATCTGCTAATGTATCTGAAGGTCACAAGCTCTTTTAGAGATTTCTTGAACTGTTTTATTTGCATCAAAAGTTTCCTCTGAACTAAATATAAGACTGGCTTTGTCAAACAAATTTGTGGATGAGTGGAAGTGGCAGTGTTTTACGCATCTTCTAAATTGACCCGGGATGTGAAACATGGAAATATGGCCTCAGACTGATCAAATTATCAAGCACATTAAAGGCTTCTTCACTTCTGAGGAGAAATTGATCAGTTTAACCTGCAGGGAACACTAAAGGGATTCAGACTTGACTTATTTCACTCTCCAGAGGATTCATCAAGGTTCAAACTGATTTATTTCGGCAGCTTTTCTTTAAAGGTAAAACTATTTTCTCCACTGTGCAGGTTGAAACATTGTCACCATGGCGATCTGTAATTCTCCATTTGCAGTCAAAATGAGGCAAAGGTGCAGAGTAGAAATATTGAGGGATGAGAGACTGACATCAACAGAGTGAAAGCTGCTGCAGAAAGGAGGCCATGCCAACAGTGTTGTTAAGGGCAACTGTAGCAAATAAAGAAATGTGTTGTCACGGTAACAAGGCTGTGTGAAAATGTGTGTATTAAATAGATCCTCCACAGTTGCAGTAATTTACCGTTTTTAACATGCTTCATCTGGAAAGTGTTCCCCTCCCTCCCTCTCTCCATCTCACACACAAACACACTTCATAATGTCCTGGAGTTTTATGTGATTTTCAGCCACTATTGTCCAGTCTGTAGCAAAGCTAATGCTAACCCGACCTCACACCGAGTCGGTCTGCTTCTGCTCCGCCGGGGTGTGTGTGTGTGTGTGTGTGTTTGTGTGTGCGTGTGTGTGTGTGTGTGTGTGTGTGTGTGTGTGAAACCCCCAATCAGCAGTGTTTTATGTCCCCGCAGCATGAGTAATGCACACACAGTATATCTGTCTGTTGTAAATATATGGTGCAAAGTGCAAACAAGCACTCAGTGGATCTAGCCCCTTCATTATTCTCCACATACCCCAATGATGAGCTGTGAATTGAGAAGTCAGATAAGAAATGTGCATATTCTGAAAAAAAGATTATTCTCATCAAAGAGGTGTGCATCTTCAACTTCTCCTTCAGTATAGATGTGAACATGCTCAAATTAAAGACGTAAGCCTGCCTTATAATTCAGTTATAATTACTTTGCTATAACTGAAACGTGTGACAGTTAGAGGGGCACTAGTTGATTGGCTAGTGATTGGAATCAGATGAGTCTTGGCTAATCAATCACCAGGCAGTAATATCAGACTTATTTATCCAGATAAATCCAAAATCCTTTTACTAAAAACATCAAAAGACAGTGACTAGGGATAATGCTGTAACTTGTAGAAGTACACTGAGAGCATAGAAAAACATTTTTTGTATCCTGTACAGTTAAAATAAGCCATGGATGTACAATAAACAAACATTAAAACACACTTAATGCAATACCAATAAGAGCATCATCCAATGCTATAAAAATACAGAAAGCAGAGAAGACAGGTTGCAGCTTCTGCTATATTTAAAAAAAAAAAAAAAAAGATTAGGCGGGTGATGAATCGCTCTAATGTAAGATAAAAAACATTTAACATAAGATTTGTTTATTTTAATCAAGTTACCAAATGGAAAGTGAGCAAACAGAAATAAATCAAAGTCAAATCAATATTTTTTGACCTCTCTGCCTTGAAAACAGCCTCCGTTTTTCTGAGTGGACTTGCACACAGTTTTTGAAGGAATTAGGCAGGTAGGTTGTTCCAAACATCTCAGAGAGTGAACCACAGATTTTGTGTGGGTGTAGGCTGCCTCAGATCCTTCTGTCTCTGCAACCAATCACAGAAAGACTCAATGATACTGAGGGATGGGATTTGTGGGGGCTATAATATCACTTCCAGGACTCCTTGTTCTTTTTTACGCTGAAGAGAGTTCTGAATGGCATTGCTGTATGTTTGGAGTTGTTGTCCTGCATTAATTCGGGGCCAATCAGACACCTCCATGATGGTAGTGCATGATGCACAAGTATCTGCCTGTATGTCTCATGACTGAAAAAACAAATCCTGACCAACTCTCAGACTTGAGTTGCAGAAATGCAGAGTCAAACATGAAGGAACCTCCACCATGTTTCCATGCTGCCTGCAACCATTTATGGAACCACTGTCCAGCCCTTAAACCGATAACCACCAAAGTCGAAGAAGCTCTTCCTCAAATCTCTACAAAGGAACTTCAACATTTTTTTCACTCTCAGGGTCTCTTTGAGAGACCACGAGAGCTAGACAAGTCTTAGGAAAAAGAATCAAATATTCATTTAAATGAAATTGAAACTAATAGTTAACCTTGCAAAAAACCTCAATGGTGTCACCTTAAATCTGTGTCAACTTTGAAGAACCTGAAGAAATGTACTCAATGGTGTGAAAGAAACTCTTGTTCATGAGAATGTGACTGACAACCACCACTGAATGGGATGTCTTTTGTACATTTTCACCTCTCTATAATCTGCAATGCTGTAAATGTTCAATTTTCCTTGTGAGACATCCTCACCACCAAATATCTACTGTCAAAAAGTCAGCTTTTTTCTTGGCCTGAGTCTCTTACAGCAAAAGAAAAAGATGGCACAAACTCATCATCGCCCCCACTTTTACACCTCGACAGCAACACAACCTCCAAACTTCTGTTTTTTCTGCCTGTGCAGGAAGCCAACTCTGCATTCACACAAACACACACACAAAGTTGGACCCCAGAGTGTCGTCCTGCAGCTCGGTTCTGAGAGGTAATTCATCACCTCTATTCATATTGGGTAGCCTAGTTTCCCCTGCTGCTCCACACACACACACACACACACACATACAAAACACAACTGCAAAGCAAAGACGGAATATTCCCAGTCAGAAGAGTGCAGGGCAGCTGCTGATGTTTAAATACAGTGCAGCTCCATTCAACAAGCCTGCGGCACACAAGACTGCTGCAGCTGCATGCCCCCTCCTCCATATATGCGCACACTCCAACACAAAAACTCACTTCTCTGCATTACATAACCGAGGACACGGCATCTACGACTAAGAGCAAATCAAACCAGGTGGGAATAAGGACTGCATTTGCATTTGAATCCAAGATGGATGTTTTTCTAATTTTAGTGAACCGGACCTTTAAAATGCAGTCCAAACACATGGACAGAGCAGTTCCAGGGCAAGTGGGCTCTGAAAATGAGCAGCAGTATCTCCTCTGTAAATCAGCCTGTGCCAGATTTCGCTAACTGGGGAAGTGCGTCACAGCTGCAGTCTGATTAGCTCCATCACTGTCAGTGTGGCTTCTGCGTCTGTGGAGACACTTCTCAAAACCTGACGCAGCTCAGAGTTATTGCAGGATTTGAAAATGCAAAACTGATGATGGAACAGTGTCCAAGCTGAGAAACATCTCTAAAGGAGACAATGTGCACTGGTTACTGATGTTTCAGCAGTGGGAAATGTGAAGGATGCCATCCATCCACCCAGAAACTCACGCAACAGCTACCGTTTTGGCTGGCGAGCTCCAGGACAAGAGTGGAGACCCAGCCATTGGTTACGTCTCTGTGGTCAAACCAGAAGCTTTCACAGGAAATCTTTTAAATGCATTCCTGCATGCTCAGAGCAGCAAAATGAAATAGAAGGACGCTTTGATGCCATCTGTAGGTGTCCTTAGATTACTTCATAAGCACTTCATCATTTATCATTGAAATATTGACCAAAGTAGAGGTGCACCAGTTGACCACAGACGTTTGAGGAGGTGGGGGCCACAAAGCTTTGAGCCTGATTTGTTAATCCCCAAGCTTGCTGATGGATCAGAGACAATCATTAACCAGTCATCGGTCAGCCATTAGCACTCAATCATGTGACCAAGTCAAAGACTCATCCAAGATGATTGCCATGCATTGGTGATGGTCAATGTAAACCAAGCATGGTAGATTTCTGGAGTCATCTGGCAACCCCCCTTTAGAGCTATAGCCAGTGTATCGGGTATGGACTGAAGAGAGATGCTGGACACATCCAGCAAGATAACGTATCAAACCACAACACAAACATGCAACTAGTTATTCACTTCAATACAAATGTTTTTTTTTTTAAATTTTGTTTTTTAACTTACCTTCAACTCTTGCGTAGACAGACCTTGCTGTCTGCATTTGCAAATCCATTCCTTTATCAATAAGATTTACTTTTGTATTTTATGTCCAAACAGCTTGGACCACTTGTTTCCTTCATTCTTTGGAGCATTTGGGATCTGAACAGCACATAAAACGTCCTTGGGTTGAACACTGAATATTCTGAAAACGATCTTACACATGACCGGGAGCAAATATATGTTCACATATATGTTTACAAAATCCTCAAAGCCTCAGAGCTTTTTCTTCTAAAATCAGCTTTGAATGGGTGTGTTTCCCCACATGGTGGATCTATTAGTACTTATACTAGTACTAATATTTCCAACTAAACCCCCCGCCCCAAGATGCCTACTAGGAAGTGTGTGTACTGTTATTAGGTGGAGTCTTCTGGTTTTTTTTTTTTTGTTTTTTTATTTCATAGAACAGAGGGAGGTTTTATGTACAACGGCTGGTATGATGCCAGATTTACACACACACACACACACACACACACACACACACACACACACACACACACACACACACACACACACAAACACACAC
>JAOWBL010034040.1:0-10079 GCA_028564865.1 Zenarchopterus dispar
TCTTTTTTTCTTTTTCTGCATTTCAGGAAAGTGAAAAAGGCAAAACAGAAGAGTAAGTAAAATATTTGCTCGTAATAGTCTTGCCACAGTTGGGTAAAGACACCAGAATTAAACAATACAGTTTGAAGATTAAAGTTATATATTAACGGGCTTTTCAGATAATTTTAACATATTTCTAATATTTTCAGTTCAATTATACTTTATTTATCCTTAAAGAGAAATGTCATCAAGAAATCATGATAAAGAGTTATGAGTTACAGATTTCTTTTTTTTTTTCAATTCAGTTTTATTTATATATTAAAATTACAATGCAAGTTGTCTCTCGGTGCTTTCCAGAAGCCTAGAGGATGACCCTCGAGCAATTATTACATAAATAATGACAACTAAAAACTCCCCCAGCAGAAGATCCTAAACCAAGGGGAAGAAAAACTCCCCTTTTAAGAGGGAGGAGGACCTGGATCATGGGGGGGGGGTACCTACTGAAGGCCAGCTGGGCAGAGCAGGAAAATGGTATAGAAAAGAGTGGATGAAGAACAGAGGGAGGAGAGATACCGGTCGACTCTCGGTGGTACGTGGATGTGGGCAGGGTTGATCTCCAGTGACCTGTTCTTCAGTGAACCTGAAAACGTCTCTGACTGAACACGCTGTGTCGGGTAGGGGAGGGGCTCTGTGTCCGCTCAGGTAATGCAACAGTCTGATTTTTCTCCAGTGGCTTCAGCACAGAGCCAGTCTTCTTCATCAGTCTTTATGTCACTGACACTGACGCTGCAGAGCCACCCGAGCGTCTCCGGAGATGTTGGGACCCTGATTCGTAATCGGAGGTCTGAAGTGTACAGAGCTGAGGGGAACTGTGAGAGCACAGCCTCCTCGTGCTGCTTCTGTGCTGATGATCACCTGCTTAAAAGGTGGAGAAAACAACGTCACTTATTAGTGGTGATTGACTCATGAACACTGGAGACGTCAAGCAACATGATCCTCAGGTTTTGTCCAGATGACAGTAGAGTGGCTGAACAACTAGAGTGGGTCCTTGAAAGGTGCATATTTAATAACTTGTAACATTAGGCATCGAGGGTAGATGAATTACTTGTTTTCTTTTTTTTGTTTTGTTTTTTTTTACAGTACTGGAGCTTCTCCTGGTATCAGGTTCTGCTTAGACAGGTGCAAAAGAATCTGACATATCTTCTCTGAGCAGAACTTCAGGACTCGGACCTGCAGCCTTGTTGCAGTTCAGTCTCCTGCTAACTCTTCACCTGACTGCTAGAGAGAGACGGGCAGGATGAGGGTGGAGACGGGGGTTTCGGTGTTTGTTGATCTGTGAGGGGATGATGATGGTGGGACTGGAGAAAGATGGGTGAATGAGGCAAAGATGAGAGTATAGATGTTTAACGTTTAATGTTTTTCCCCTTTAGAAGTTCTCTTCTTCATTTTCAGTAGCTCCTTTGGGGAACTGATGATCTTGGACTTATTTGGGAAGTGGAGGTGGTGTTAAAATACGTGTCAAAAATCAAAATAATTATATTTCTCCTCTTTTCAGTTCATTATTGACCGAGGTAGTAGAAATGGAAATGTTGAGGTTCTCTTTGGGAGTAAAAAGGATGGATAAGATCAGGAACGAGTAGATCAGAGGGGCGACGCATATTAGATGTCTTGGAGATAAAGTCAGAGAGGCCAGACTGAGATGGTTTAGTGAATTTATTGGGAAAAGGATGTGAAGGTGGAAACTGCCAGGCAGGAGGCCTGGAGGAAGATCAAAGAGGAGATATATGGATGTCGTGATGGAGGAGATGAGGGTGGTTGGTGTGAGAGAAGAGGATGTAGAGGATAGGGTTAGATGAAGACGGATGAGTTGCTGTGGCGACCCCTGAAGGGAGCAGCTGAAAAGAGAAGAAGAAGAAGAAGGACAGTTCATAATTGACTCACCAAGTGCATCCCACTTTGTAGTCTCAAAGCACCTGTGACCACCTCTTCAGTATTTTATGAAAAATGGGTTTGCAGCTGGAGGTTCGGAGTTCAAGATTATGATCTGCTTTCCGACTGAGAGAGATACTAGATCCCTCTCTGACATTTGCATAGAATAAATGAAATACTTTTTTTTCCCCCCCTAATGGAGAAGTTGGAAAAATGATGGAAGGTTAGCAGAGAGAGACAGAAAGAGGTGTGGTTGAAATCTCCAGGGACTGAGTTGATGATGTCACAGTGTTGGTGGCAGCTAAAGGTGAGAATATACTGCTGCAAAAATCACACAGGTGAGCGGGAACTCGTCACTAAGTAGCTAAGGTTCAGGTGTTCTCCTTCACAGTAGGATGTCCAGTAATCTCGTCGTTTGTCGTTAGCTATCATTCCAGCCCCTTCTGCCTTCACTTTTGCGGCTCCACTCACAGTCTTCGCCTGTCCAGAGACTCGTTGGAGTCGGAAATGGTTTCCCGTAGGCTAGTTTTGGTGAAACACGCGACGTGTTCTCAGTGTTCCTCGCCCTTGCTCCAGTCTCATCAATTTTATTGCCAGTGACGTCACACATTCCCACTTCATCCTCCCTTCTCTGTGTCTTTCCCCTGTTTTACAAGGACGATGATTTATTTTCCGCTCAGGCTCATAGTTACCCCCTCATAACACATGTTAAAAAATGTCCACAAGTCATTTTAGAGAAAAAAACAAATCTCTTAATAAGAAGTTAGTTTAAGAAAATGACTCAAGAAGCTTCATCAGGATCTCCTGCAGGCAGCTGCCGTTCTTAAACTGCATTTCTATCATATTTGTCTTCAAATTATATTGTTTATGTTTGAAACTTTTAATGTTTTGGGCTTTCGAGTATGAACGCAGGATTAGTTTATTTTATTTATTTTTCTACTATATGTACATTGCTATGAATTTATGCAGTGCAAGAAAAAGCTTTAAACAAATTCCAAACCGTCTGACTTACTTTACTAATGAAAACATGTGTATTTTTCTTCTACACAATTTGTAAGTTGTGACGGTTGTGTTGTTCAGCCCCAGGGCCAGCCGAAGGCACCAGCAGCGGTGAGACGCCCCAGGGACCACGAAAGAAGAGAGCACGGGTCGATCCCACTGTGGAAAGTGTAAGTCTGGAAACTCTGCAGAGCCACATGGAAATATATCCTCTTAATTAATCTAATTTAACATGTAATGTTGTCTGGAGGAAGATTTACTTAACTAGTATCCTTGTTATCATACCAGTACACTCATGATTGACCGATGTTGATCTTAACTGGTGGCGTGGCTCGTGCTCTTTTTATGAAACACCTCGCTGACCTTCTACTGAACTGTGAGCAGAATAGAAAAGCATTGAGACATCACAGTCAGGAGAACCTTCATGGTGTCCAAGTGACTGTGAAATAGCTCCACAGAGCGTCCTTGTGCTTTCGTTTCATCCAGCCCGCGGCGTTGTTTCAGATGTAGGTGATTCATGCGTGAATGTGGCTGATGTTTCCAGAGAGCCACAATATGTGTTTTCTAGAACTCTGCCACAACAGGTTTTATTTATTTATTTATTTGCTTATCTATTTATATTCAACGGTATAACAATAATAGTAAGAAGTATAGCTCTGTGTCATCTATCTGTATTGTCCTAAAAGGATCCCTTGACTTTTGAGGTTTATTAGATTAACATCATCAGGGTTAATCTCTTACTTTTGACTCTGATTTAAACCAATAAATAAATAAAATTGGAAGTGTTTTTTTCTCTCTCTCTTTTGGTTAGTTTTATGTGGACAAAAAAAGAGTCTTAATTCATAACATGTATTGTTGGGGGTTTCTGGAAAACACGAAGAGCCCCTCCCTCCAGTGGTCCCTGAGAACTTGAGCCTCCCCCCTCCCGTCAGTGAAAGGATGGAGCCATGTTTGTTATGGTTCAGAGGACTTTTTTTTTCTTTTAAACTCAGAGTATGACAACTTGTGATGGTCTGGCGACCTGTCTAGGGTGTACCCCTGCCTATATCTTGTAATGAGCTGGGATAGGCTCCGGTGGACCCCCACGACCGTGTACAGGACTCAGTGGGTATAGAGGATGGATGGATGGATCTGACAAAAAGCGTTACACATTAGAAGTGACATATAATTGCTTACCCTACCTTTAATGCCTTGGTAGAGCTAGACACAGACAAGAGTCAGTGAATGCATCACGAACCCATGACCTGAGAGCACATTATTAATCTGATCAAAACAATGTTTTCAGTCATACCAACGTAGAAAACATCTTAAGGAAATTTCAAAATGAAACAGCTGCCCGCTAAAATTGATCCCAATGGAAAATCTAAAAGTCCCATGAGCCTTTGCGCAACCAGCTGGTTCACTGCACCGTTTCAAGACTGTGGAAATTCAAAGATGATGGTTTTCCTGATTTTCAAAGGTTCAAGACTGACTTAAACTGTAATATACCCAGTTTCCAGGTTTCTATCTGCCGTTTTAAGAGCCGCACAAGTGATGTAGCAGTAAACAAGTTTTGATAGAGCAGACCTAGGTGGAACATTGACAGTTTATTTTTTCAAACAATCTATTTTCCGGTTTTCCCTCCACGTTAACAGAACTTGCATATGTTAACAACTCTTTTTGGTCACAACGTATCCTTCTGCGACTCATCAAGCTCACAGCATCTGACCATCACCAGAAGATAACTCGTATCTGCACCTTAAAGGTGTAAACAACAACGTAGTGATGGAACAGCAGGTGCTAGGACTTTATGATGTTTGGTATCAGAGGAGATGTAGCCGAGGTCTTGCATCTGTAGGAAGAAAGCTGTTAGGAGTTTTTTATGAGAATTATTTGCAGCTTATGGTACTTTTCAGCTGAGTTTTCATTCAAGTAAGCTCGAACAGTTGGTAGGAACGTCATTGTGATATGCTTCTACGCTGGCGTAAGGTGGACAGGGAAATTTTTCACCACAGAGCTTAAACACTAGTGTGGATACAGATCTGTTTTTGTCTTGTAATAAACATCGACTAGTTAAACCGTTGAATCCTAGTGTGACAACAAACTAATTTTTGTTTTAATCAGTGGGCCTTTCTTTCCTCTGCTGAGACACTGACATAGTGAACATTTACGTATTTACATTTATATAACAACTAATAAGAAATTTCAAGTGTGGCCCTTGTGAGTAATCTTATAGTTTTTATTTACATGATAAAAGTATATTTGTTTGGACAAAATTTTCATTCAAACATCTATGAGTTGGGTAAAATTTAAACAAATTAAATAGTAGAATAGCAAATTACCTTAAATATTCATGTGATTTTCATGATTAAATTTGTGTGTGTGTGTGTCAAGGAGGAGATGTTCACCAACCGAGTGGAGGTGAAGGTGAAGATCCCCGAGGAGCTGAAACCCTGGTTGGTGGACGACTGGGACCTCATCACCCGACAGAAACAGGTGGGAGCAAAAAAAAAACAACAATAAAAAACGCTTACATAAAACATAAAAACATATAATTTTGCTTGAGCTGTGAGGAGGTCAATAAGCAAGTTCACAAGTAAGTAAAATGTCTTTATAACAGTAAAGAGAGGACATCCTGCATTTAAACCCTTGCAGAGGTTTTGAAAATAAAATAAAATAAATGCTGGAAATGTCTAATAAACACCAGTCATTTTACATAATGATGTGGAAATGAGCCAGGATGTTGCTTCCTGTGAAAACCAATATAAATTTAAGGGTCAACTTTCTCAGTTTAAACTTGTCCCTGTCTTGTTTTTATGAGTTGGTAGACTTTTAAAATGTTGGCAAAACTTCAAAACAAGTTCAGAAGATATGAAATACTAAAAGACGTCTCCATCAGAAGCAGATTTTCTCATGAAGACTATAAC
This sequence comes from Zenarchopterus dispar, assembly GCA_028564865.1. Taxonomy (NCBI): domain Eukaryota; kingdom Metazoa; phylum Chordata; class Actinopteri; order Beloniformes; family Zenarchopteridae; genus Zenarchopterus; species Zenarchopterus dispar. The sequence continues at coordinate 5,814 of JAOWBL010034040.1, forward strand.
TTTATCCGTAAAACAGGATATGTGACCTCGGCATTGTAGCTCTGACAGTAAATGTCTCATGTGGTCTTAAAATAAAACATGCAGACGGTTATGCATAATAATAACCTTCAAAGTTTTTATTTGGATGAAGACTTTTCTGTTGCCCCCAGCTATTTCATCTGCCTGCCAAGAAGAATGTGGAGATGGTTTTGGAGGAATATGCAAACTACAAGAAATCAAAAGGAAACTCTGACAACAAGTAAGAAAGAGCCTGCTGACGTTCTCTTGATGTCAAACTGGTGTTCTGTCAGAAAAGTGATTATCTTCACTGCTTCTTCGTCTCATCATGTCACCTGTAACAAAACCTTGACTTCGGCGTCTTTAGTTTCATTTTTTTTGACAGGAATGGTGAGGTGAGGCGTAGGTGAGCTCTGGAAATTTAACAAGATCAAACCTCATGAACCAAGTTTAATATGAGGAAAGAAAAAAAAAAAGGCAGTTACTGCCACCATCACGGTGCTCTTCTGTCCCTTTTGTTACCTCAGTTTCAGTCAAATAAAATCACAATTAGAGAAGCTCCTAACTGATATTAACTCAGTTAACAATTTGCAGCATCCATTTTTTCCCCAGCTGTACCTGTCTCTTTTATTTTTTATTTTTTTTTAATCTCATTCTCAGCCGTTGAGCTCATTCACCGGATCACTGTAACTTGTTGGCGTTACCGTTGACAACTCATGACAGCTCCGCCCCCTTACCTGGAACACTAATAACGTGCATGAGATGAGTGCACTTACCGTATTTTTCGGACTATAAGTCGCACTTTTTTCATGGTTTGGCTGGTCCTGCGACTTATACTCAGGTGCGACTTATATATTAAAATATGTAATTTCACATTTTCGTTACTTTCACACTGACAGCCTCGAGAGGGCGCTCTAGGCTTGTGTGCCAGTGTCTGCTACTCCTCTTACTACGACTGAAATAAAAAACGTAAACATAACATAAACTTATAAAGACAATTGAGATCATTATGTATTTTTTAACTGGTGCGACTTATACTCCGGAGCGACTTATACTCCAGAAAATAGGGTAACTACCACTGAAACAAGCAGGAAGTCCACTTCACCAGCGTTTGTGTCTACCAAAGTAATTTTTTTTTTCCAAAGTGCCCCAGAATTCACAAGTTTATCACAACCATTCATTAACAGGGTATAAAAATTATTTCAACCAATACTACAAAAAAGTTTCCTGAAATGACCCCCTTCTCCACCTTCAAGTATTTTTTGATATTCCTGTAGGAATGAGGTTCCTCGTGTCTTTATTTGGTGTAACTGCAAATTTCCACAGAAGAAAACATTGAAGTGTACAGCATATTCAATGTTCTTTCTGTTTCAGACTGTTTACCATATTTTAAATTTTTCTGATAATAGTCTTCTAAACATCTTTTTGGTTTTATCGGTTTCAGATTCAACAAAACGCTGTTCCTTGATAAACTCAGTTTAATCATATGTTATAGTTTTGTGTCTGGAGTCAGAAGAGCAGTTTTAACATACACAGACATTTGGCTGCAGTCTTTTAAAGGAGACGTAGTGCGGGAAAAATATATTTTCCTGTCCCTATGTTGGGTATTCGAAGTTGGTACTAATTAAAAACTGGATTTATTTTGTGTATGAGTGCTAAATTCTTTAAAAGTATAACCAGTCTGGGTATGATTGTCACTTTCATTATTCCTGTTATCGTAGTTCATCACTCATTTTAAGCTGCTAAGTCTATTTGCTTTGTGTTGCATCACAGTCCCCAAAAAATAAATAAATAAATAAAAGCCAAAAGGAAAGTGGTAATGGTTGATGCATCTGTGGCAGTTTTTAAGCTCCATTGGCCTGATTCTGTAATCATTCAGAGAGTATGCCGTGAACGAAGTGGTGGCGGGGATTCGAGAGTACTTCAACGTCATGCTGGGTACCCAGCTGCTTTACAAGTTTGAGAGGCCGCAGTACGCCGAGATCCTGGCTGAACACCCAGACATGCCAATGTCTCAGGTGTACGGAGCTCCACACCTGCTGCGCCTCTTTGGTAGGTGAAAAACGCCGATAATACATATGAAAGAAATACTCCCACATGTGATCACAGATATTCACTGGTGTGACAATAAACACACAAACGTAATTTTAGTTTACAACTGTTTAATTGAGATCCAAGTGTCTTTCTGTAAACAGTCTTATAAATCATATTCTTAAATAAATAAATAAATTGCAGTGAAATGTTCTTTATTGAGACTTAATCGGTGTGAAGTCCCCTAGAAGCATCACTGTTATCAAAAACACTGAAACAATTATCATACCATCTGTCTTTGTAGCATAAAATATCAAAAAACGAATCATATCTTGTGACCTCAAAGCCAATCGATTGAATACCTGAGTTGAAGATCAAAGTTTATTTCATAAAATTATTGAAGACTCACTTCCAACAACTTGGGCTCAGTGTTAAATAGGATTTTTCTCAAAAATCAAAGTTTTATCGTAGGAGCAGAAATTTGATCTTTGAACAAGTTATTGAGTTACCAGTTTGGTTGTGCACGTGCACAACTGTTTGTTTTTTGTTTTGTTTTTGTGTGTAGAAGCAGTTATCAGCTTCATTTTTTTCCTGCTGAAATTAACATCAAGGTTAAATTATTGGACTCTACTGTCGCCGCTAAAATTACACTGAATCGGGTGAGTCGTTAGTCAATATAGTTTCTGAGCTCCACAAATATTTGATGATAGGAGAGCATAACATAACAGTGAGAGCTTAAATAGAATTGATTGTGCAGAAACAGTGAAGTTAAAATGAGGCTGATCTCTTTTAAAAACATGACTGGATGTGCATTATTGAGGTTTCCGAAATAATATTCGTTTGATCTTAGTGGAGTCTGTGCTATTATTAAAGTTCAAAATTTAAAAATTGATTTGTTGACATTGAACTGGCACTTCTTTTAAATCAGGTTTCACTTTGTGTTTAACAAATAATAAGTCACATATTTAACATGAATAGATTTGGTTGTATGTGCACTTACATCACAAATGAGCTTTACTGATTATGGTAGTTTAATAAAGATTTTTTTTTTTTTTTAATCAATCATCAGGTCAAACTTTACTTTAGTAGTAGCTCAAACCTTAACTATTTTCCTTTTGTGTTACATTTAAAAACAATTAAAAAAAAAAAATCTTCCTCATCAACAGATCCTCATGTGTGTTGTCATCATTCAACAGTTCGAATCGGAGCCATGCTGGCCTACACGTTACTGGATGAGAAGAGTCTGGCTTTGCTCCTCAGTTACCTCCAAGATTTCCTCAAGTAAGCTGTAACTCCCAGGACCACCAGAGACTCTCTGTCATGTTTGGCTGGTCGTCAAATGTACCGTGCCATCCACTTTCATATTAGTGCAGCCAGGCTTGTTGGAAACACTTAAAAGTCGAGCCACAAAATTGATTTTTCTGCTCTGGAAAATATTGTTGCTCACACTGACTGTGCACTTTGCAGAATATCGTGACACATGGAGCTTGTTTGGTTGATTCAGATAGACAAGATGGTGATTTATGGCTTATTCATGTGAGATATTTGACTTTTCTTAAAAGATCATGTAAAATCTAAATATAAAGAGAGAGAAAATACATCTGATGCTTAGAAACTTATATGTTTTACTTAAAATTATGACACTGTTCTTGCTTTGTTTTAATCAGATTTTATTTGAATTTCTTATTTGTTAAAGTTCTTCATCTCAATTTCTAAATCAAACATACCATAGTTGTCCTTATTAACGCCCCCGCTCTAAGAGACACGCCCCCACCCACAACGCGAGGGCGTGGCTATTATTTTTTGCCAGTTATGATAAAAATTTATCACAGTTACAATCAAGAATTATGGTTTGTAGAAACAGACACTTACCTTGCTCAAATTTTTCCTACTCTTATGCAGTATTTAATCATTTGACATTTAAATTTACCGTGACTGTCATTTTAACACCTATTTGTTTACGTTATACATGACGTCATCAAGAGTGCACGATTACTACGCGCTACTGGCCAGTATAATGTATAATAGGCCGGAGCGGATTTATGAAGTTTTGATGATATTTGCAAGCTGTGGCGTATGGGATTTTTTTTTTCCCACTCCACTTTTTTTATTACTGGTATGTATATATCGAAATAAAGGGCTGAAAAGAAAGTTAATTCTTGAATGTGAACGGACTTCGTTGCATATACATATAAATTAGCAATATGCTACGGGGACGAGAACGATCATTTACCGTAT